>CM028138.1:657845000-658127500 GCA_016271365.2 Neoceratodus forsteri | reverse complement strand
CACATGTTTAATTTAAACCAATGTAAATGCTTTATTTTCCTTTTGTTTTTTCATGCCACGTCATAACACTGTTTACATCACATTACCGTACATCATTTTGAAGTGTCACTTGTATAATGATGTGGTTATCAAAGGAACTGTTTCATGTATTTATTCTTTGCATATTTCTGTATTGTAATGGTTTTTAACTGATGAATAAAAATGAACTTGATCATGTTTTCCATACATAAGAGATATTGTAACTGCAAATATAATTATACGAGATCCTGTAACTGTAAATATAAAATATAAACAGTTACAAGAATAAGTGAACATATATAGAGATACTGTAAATATAAGCATATGCCACCCTGTAACTGTAAATGTAAAATATAAACAGTTATTAAAAGCACAATAAATTAGCCGGCCTGGTGGCACTGAGGGTTGAGGTGGTGGACTCCACACCTCGCACTACGTTGGAGACCCGGGTTCGGGAACGAGGGGGTGGAGCCTTGCTCGGCAGTTGCCTGGCCTCTAGCGGGAGCTGGAGGCACAGCAAGCACTGTAGCTGACTTGAGGGGTTGGGGAGTGGTGACGTTGGGTGTGATGCCATGACGTTTGGTGCGCGCCACTCCCCCAGAACACTGGAAAACCAGTGCCCGGTCTCCTAGATGAGAGAGACCACAGCGGAGACCCTGATTGCTCATGCCTGCCTGATGTCCCGGTGAGTCTGACACTGCAAGATTGTCAGGGTGCAGCAGCCCCACCCCATACCTGCTTGGGGGGTACAGCCACAGCTCAATGGGGACCCACCGGGGTAGAATCAGACAGGATGTGATGTGGGGTGACTTCTATATGTGTCTCCAGAAGGAGTGGAGACTGGGCATGAGAGGAGGAGGCATAACATAGTAATTAAAAAAAAACACAATTAATGAACATCTAAAGAGGTACAGTCACTGTAAATATAAACATATGAGACCCTGTAACTGTAAATATAAGCATTTATAGAGACACAGTAAACTAGCATATAAAGAGATATGTTAATTGTCAATATAAACATATGAGACCCTCTAACTGTAAAAATATATAAGGGATATACAATGGTGAGCTGTCAGATAAATGATTTATCTACACAAGAGCTGTCTGACCCTGGGTAGCTTCATGAATGGCATAAGCCTACGCTACTGATGAGGTTGCCCGAGATCAAACAACAGAAGTGCAGATAAATAATTTATCTGACAGCTCACCATTGTATATTTCATTTATGTAATAGGGATGCTTTCTGTCAGTGTAGGGACATTTGCTTTTGACTGTATCTTTTTTTAACTTTCCTAGTGTAGGTCCACCTAATGAAGTGGTTGCTATTAAATGAAACATCACACATTTTGTAGAAAATTTTGTGCTGAACAAATGTCATGCTCACTGTATCACGCTACTCTTTTTGTTTTAAAGTTACTTGCATTTGTTTGTCAAAAAAGTGAAAAAATAGAATGTTCTGCTGTTTTTTTGCTAATTATAAAAACCCTCTATAAATGAAACACCACTTATTTGGTAGATAATTTTGTGCTGAACAACTTCCATGCCCACAGTACCATGCTATCATTTTTAGTTTTAAAGTTATTTGCCTTTGTTTGTCAAAAAAGTGAACAAAAAAATAGAAACTGTCTGCTGTTTTTTGCTAATTATAAAAAACATTGATAAGGTATTTATAAATGAAACACCACTCATTTTGTAGATAATTTTGTGCTGAACAACTTTCATGCTCAGTGTACCCTGCTATCATTTTTTGTTTTAAAATTATTTGCCTTTGTTTGTCAAAAACGTCAACAAAAAATATAAATTTTCTGTTTTTTGCTAATTATAAAAACAATTGATAAGGTATCTATAAATGAAACACCACTCATTTTGTAGATAGTTTTGTACTGAACAACGTCCATGCCCACAATACCATGCTATCTTTTTTTGTTTTTAATTTATTCGCATTTGAATATGGTTAGTACTGTTACTGAGGCCGAACATTCTAAATGAGTTCTGGAGTGACTGTAACATAGCTACTGTATGTATAAATTTCATAAAATGGGCAAATAATCTTGACTTCTGATTGGCTGAAACAGGTTTTCAGCTGTGTCCTTATCGGGAGATAACGTTACAACCGGCACTAATTGGGCCTAGCAAAATGCAGCACATGGTCAAATCAATCCGTGCCACCGCTCTCCTGCTGCAGCTAGCAGTACCTAGCAGTGAGCAGCTGACGAGAAAACAGCTAAACTGTCAGAGCAGTGGCAACAAGATGCAAATAACAGAAATACCTCACACTGTGTCTAACATCCCTCCTTCCACCAGAAGCCCTACAGGTTTAATTGTTTTTAAAAGTAAAGCCTGACCTCAGTTTCAAACGGCAAACAAAACTTCACTCCACAGGCTGAATACTGTGCACAGTCAAACATCTGACCTCTGCTTCACGTGTCAAACCTGACCCCAATCATGTCAGTGAAGTGCAGCTTTTAAATCCTGTTTTGGATGCAGTCCTCCCTTACCACTGCAGCAAAGGTGCCAGTATCTTAACTCCAGACTCGCTCCTTTGAAGATACAGATGTCTCAGAAAATCCACAAACTGACTGTTTTCCTGACAACCGTCCACTGTTTTTAGAGTGAGCGTGTCCCACTAGATCCCCTGTACTTTATGCTTTTTACATAGTGCTAAGGAAATGGGGGGTGCAATATCAAACTGGTCACACAATCGATTTTTTTCTTTACATCACACTCTACAGAGAAAAGAATCATTGGAGGAGCACTTGTGGATTTTTATTTCAAATGTGCTGCCAGGTTTACTGGAATGCTAACAAAAGTTGACAAAAGTACCCTGATTTGAAAGCCGTGGTTCACTAACGAGATTGTGGTTGAGTTTGAGCACTGAAGCAAAGGTTAAAATTCACTTACAAAACATTAAGGCCCTGTACACACTACACCGCTCAGACCCCGTAACGGACAGAAACCGTTACAGTCGGGGAGCGGTACAGTGTGTCCACACTGCAGCAGTGACTGCTACAAGACCGGTACTGCCAGTTCACGCCTAGGGGAACCGGGAGACCATTACCGTGGCACCCAATCCCACAGTGCAACTCGTGCTGCGCTACAGGCCCTGCAGGGGACCGTTACCGCCCATCCACACTATCGCCGGTAACGTTACCGAGGTGGGACTGGTTACATAACTGTTGTTGAAACCACCTCATATGTGGTTTCAACAACGGTTATGAAAACGCCTTCTGTAACCTTACCGGTGTAAACGCAAACCGTTGCAGTAATGGTTTGGGCACTCTGTAACGTTACTGAGGAGCAGTGTGGACAGGGCCTTTATGTTTAGGACTTGATGAGGAAGAGGGACTTTACTTACACACACTGGGTGTTTTTTGTGTGTTATGTATCTCAGGAGGAATACACAGGAAACCCTCTGCTGCCAGTAAACATGTTCTAATAGGGGACTATTTTTTACTATTTGACCTTTTGGAACCGCCATTATTATATTTCTGATTTTTTTTTGTTATTTAGTGTCAGTGTTAGTGGCTCAGCAGGCAGCACACTCGCCTCTGAGGCCAGGAGTTCAGAAGGCTGTGGGTTCTATTCCCACCCCAGGCACTTGGGTTAATATCCCAATACTGACACTGCAGTGCAGCATGGGGGAGGGGGGGTGCTGCACTCCTGAGGTGCCGTCTTTCTGATGAGACACTAAACCAAGGTCCCATCTGCCTGTTCTGGTGGTAGGTCAGGTGGATGTTAAAGACCCCATGGCACTTCTTGAAAAGAGTTGGGGAATTTTTTATTATAAACTTCAAAAATCAAACAAATACAAACAGTGTGAACTCACACAAAAGGAAGATACAAATCATAAGAAAATCAAATAAATATTAAAGTCATACATTGTCTGAAAATAAATTAATAATAGCCTAAAGCATATCCTAATACATAAAAAGATCCCTTCCCACCCCACTAAAAGTGTAGGGGAATGTCCCTGGTGCCCTGTAAAAATTTCCCCCCATTCACTAAATACCACCAACAGCTTAATCTGGTTCAAAGTCAGTTGGCATTCATCTGTATCCCCCTCCCCCGGGTCGTGCCTGAAAACAGGCCGAATTTGTCTAGTGCACTTACACGGTCAACACACAAAATAGTAATAATGGTTTATTTTTAATCATTACTTGGGGCCTCATTTTATAAGTACAATAAGACACTCCGAGGTGTGCGTTATGTCCTGATAAGAGCACACCCAGGTGCATAAGGCACTCAGCGCAAGCACCTCGTGCCTCATAACACATCTGGGCTTGCTCTTATCTGGACATAATCCACATCTCGTTGTGTATTATTGCGTGCTTTTGCGTATAGTAGCTCGGATAACAAGATTTATCACAGTGCATTTATCACCACTCCTACTGCATAAAAAAGGTATAAGAAGCACAGTAAACAAACATATATAGTGATACAGTAATGGTAAATATAAACACATGAGACTCTGTAACTGTAAACATAAACATTTAATACAGACACAGTAAATGAACATATAAACATAAATAAGAAGCAGTCAGAGTACCTAGAAACATGTATTAAATTTTTTATATGTGCCGTACTGGATTTACTGTTTTATACTTTTCTCCCTTCCCCTTAGGACACATCTGGAAATGAGCTGTCACCAGCTCAGTATGTGTTTCCTGCTAAACACTTTTAAAATAAACAAATGAATGAATAAATACATCAATGAACACATATATGCATGCATATGTACACACATACATACATACACACATACATACATACATACATACAGGAACTGTATATATATGTGTGTGTATGTGTGTGTGTGTGTATATATATATATATATATATATATATATATATATATATATATATAAATCACACATGCCTCATATAATGCAAGCATCATGGGTTGCATATGCAAATCACCACAGAATGTTATGTTGGTCCAACTTGCTAGAATTAGAAGGGTGCCGAAAGGCCTCTCTACACAGTTTGCAAAGGGTGCTAACAGAAGACATAAACTTGTGTGACACAAACTGTGTGGAGAGGCCTTTCGCACCATGCAATTCTGCTTAACGTTGGACCAGCATAACATTCGCGTGATTTGCATATGCAGCCCATGATGCTTTGCATTGTGAGGGCATGTGTGATTTTGTATTTTCTTGAAACTTGGCTTCCCAGCCAAATGCCCTTTGGGGTAACCCTTGCCTCAGTGTTTGCGCACAGAGGTTCTTTGTCTTTTATATATATATATATATATATATATACATACACACACACATAGGTCCACATATCAGAAGGTTAGGGTTAGCATTGTGCAAAGTCCCTTCCAGTAGCACTGCTGTGCATGATGCACAAAAAGGTTGTATATCTGTACAGGCGCAGAACGCACTGTGGATACCCTCAAAGCACAGTTCAAAGCAATGCAATAATAGGTTTGCACAGTCACAAAGCACAGCACCCTGCTGGCCAATGAAGGGAATGACACTGGACAGAGAACTGTGCAAAGGTGCTACATTCGAACGTCCCTGCGAAAGGAACACATTCCCCTTTGAAGGTGCTAAGGTGTCATTACCAGCTCATTATGCAGTCAGTTCAGCCTCATTAACAAGACTTTTGCTCCTTGGATTGTAGGGAGGCAGGGCCAGAGCCCAGGAGTAACAGATGGCTGTTGGAACTGCAGTTCAACACAGTACTAAGCAGCGCTGTATCCCAGATATTTTTGTGCTGTGGTCGAAGCGCAGTTCATACCTTTGAATCACTTATGTTTATCACTAGAGGTAGTTTGAATGGGCGTTGTGGTACCATATCCCTATGACATGCATTTATCAGAACATGCAAAATAATTCTTCCAACCCCCGTCCTCCGGTCACATAAACGCCCTACTTGCAGTAAGGGCGATCACACACCAACTTACTCCTGTACGTTTTCATTCATTCTGAGCCTCAGAAGTCATGTATGGGCTGTTTGAAAGGGTCCACTACACTTTGTGCCAAGTTACAACATGCCTTTCAAATGTAGTAATGTGCGCAGTGTAAAACTACTCTTAGCGCCATCACAATACTTTGACTATAGCTGAGTGCACTGCATGTAGGACCCAACTCATTCACATATATACAGTCCCTAACTTTGTGCCACCACACAGTCGAATTTAGCAAACTGCTGCATGGACTATAATAATCTCCCTGATAATTCCACGCTCAAGACGCAAACATCAGTTTGCACAGTGCTGTCATTTTGTGTGTCACTAAAGCTCTGAATGTCTGCGCCATAGTATATATGAGACAGTAAATGTACATATAAACAGTATGTGAGACATCGTAACTGTATGCATAAATCTAGAAATACAAAATCACACATACCCCAATAATGCAAAGCATTATGGGATGAATATGCAAATCACTATGAACATTTAGGCTGGTTCTGCTTTAAGCAGGAATTCACAGTGCCAAAGGGCCTCTCACACGGTCTGCAAAGGCTGAGAACAGAAGACACAGACAGGTGTTTTGTCCTTCTCTGGATTCATCAGTGTGCCTCACCTGTATCTCACCCCAGGTGAAAAACAAATCAGCTCTTATTTGGTCTCGTAGGTTCGGGGCACAGTGGGCCCAAAATAAAAACAAACTCTGGCCAGAGCCCATAGGGCTGCAGGAGAGGAATCTGGGTTAAAAATATTGAAAATTATTTTTCTTTCTATATTTTTACATCTACTTTTCAACACAGCCTTGTGATGAACCTACTTCATAAAGAAGGGCAGAGAAAATGTTCCACTTCTGTCCTAAAGGTGATGTCATGCAGGGTCTGCAAAATCAACTTTTGGGCTGCAAACACACATTTTGAGCAGGAGTTGAAAAATAACAGCTGTCACATTAATGAGTCGCTGTACTAAAATGGCTATGTTGAAATGTTGTGGTAAAAATACTGAATATTACCAAAGTTATGAGCCCGCATTTGCAAAATTCAGCATAGCCTCGTAACTTAAAGCAACAGTGCAACAACTGGTGACAATTTTGATCTATACGTTTTTATACTATTTTAGATTGCCACTTACCTCCTGACTTGCTCGATTGAGTCTTCAGAGTGCTTACTGGAAAGACACGCTAGAAATAAATTTCTGAGTACGCTTCTTCCAGTAGTGCCTATACAGAAATCAGCTGCCGTGCCGCTGCGGTGGTGAGAGGAGGGCTAACGAAGTCGCCAGCTGGGGATGGGTGAGGGGTGCTGGGTGGGTTGGCACCGCTGGGTGGGGGGCCACTAGACTACTAGGGAAGGGATAATTGCCGTGATTTATGCCAGCGACTCTGGGAGTCGGGCACGGTGGCTAGATGGCAGTGTCGCCTCTGTGGGGCTTCTACCAATGGGTGTTTTGGGGTCTGGGGTAAGGGGACTGTAGGGGCTTGTGCCAACGGGTGTTTTGAGGGGATGGGGGTATGGGTAGCCCTGTGGGGCTTGTGCCAATGGGTGTTTTGAGGAGATGGGGGTATGGGTAGACCTGTGGGACTTGTGCCAATGGGTGTTTTGAGGGGATGGGGGTATGGGTAGCCCTGTGAGGCCCCACTGAGGTATGCTGGCATGGGGCTGGGCAAGGTGGCATGACTTTAGGTGGGTCTACAGGACCCCCAGAGGGGCATCCATAAGTTACACCAGCTAAATACTGGTGTAACGTATGTTGCCATTTCTCCTCCGGGGGTTCTTGTAGAATCTCGACATTGGGGACTTGTTGCTGCCCTTCTGGAATAGGCCACAACTGCTGCTGTAAACCCCCTAGTGCCATGTCACAGGGGGTTTATGGCGCAACTGCCAGTGTAACTGCTGTTTGGCACAAGTGGTCTGCGACATGTCACAGGCCACTTTGTAGAATCGCGCATGTCGCAACTGCTGCCGTAAGTTGCTACATGCGCCATTCTACTTGGCGCAACTGCTGTTACGCAGGCGTCACTCTTCTAGAATCTGGCCCCTGGTCTGCACCGTATTAACCCTTAAGCTGCTGAAACAATTAGAACATATAGGAATTTTGGACTGACATATTGAGGAGTGCTCCTTTTATTATCTCAGACATGAAAGAAGTACTAAAGCAGACTCAGACTGTGGAAAGAATGGTATCATACAAGTTAGAAGGTAAGTGGCAATCTAAAATAGCATTAAAAAACATTGGTCAAAATTTTAACCAGATTATTGCACTGCTGTTTTAACAGATGAACGTACTAGAATCATACAACACAAGAATGTACAAAGTATAGTACCACCTCATATTAAATTTATTCAAAGTCAGAGAATGCATTGCTATTTTTTTTCTTTTGGCACTGAAAAAGTTTAACTTGGTCCACAGGGAGGAAATTTGGATACAGCTTTACTTAATTGAGCCCTAAATATCATGATATCAGAGCAGAAAGGGGGTTAGGATGCATTCGGATGGAAGTGAGGATAAGGTAAAGAAAAGGTATTGTGGTACTGTACTCTATAAAGACCCTTCTGAAGGAATGCAACACATATGTCAAACAGAGAAACACCAGCTTGGCAAAGATGCTGAATTACTGGTGCTGTCTTATAGTGCAGCAAGTTAAATTGTGTTCGTATTCATTTTTGAGTGGGGGATTGTGAGAAAATGTCAGATGGTTGTCAATTCTGACCCACCTTTTTTCCTTTTTGATGACAAAACTGCTGCTGTAAGAAAATGGGCCATGTAGACCATAATGATCCAGCATAGTTTCAATAGCCCCAACTTTTTACACCCTGTGGGTCGCTGTCCCATGTAAGAAAACTGACCTTCTCACTCCTCTCTGAGTGCAAACCAAGCCCCCTTTTTGTGTTTACAAATCCCCCCCCCCGTCACTTGCTTAGTGGCAGTGAATTTATGCAGCATTTTTTAGTTCTGCATACTTATAGTCACATAAAATGCCAACTTACATCCTTTGTAAGCTTCCCTCTATCAGTGTCTTCATATTTCCTCCAGTGTTTATATTTACTGTAGCAGTAAAGAGAATGGGCCAGATATTCAAACTGCACTATTTTGAGGAGGAAGCCCTTGCGCTGCATAAAATAGTTGCGGGGGTGTTGTCCAGAGCAATATTCAAAGGAGTTGCGGACTTGAGCAACTCCTTTGAATATCACCTCCCGGCCACAGCCACTGTGCATGGCGCAGTGGAATTTGCGCCACCGCAAGTTGTCAGAGTGGAGCATTCAACTTGCGGTGGCGCAAGTACCATTGCGCCACGTGCAAAATCCCGATATTCAAAAGGTGACATGCAAATGGGGCCATAATTCATGCAAGGCATAGGGGGGGCCATTTGCATCTGATTATGGCCCGATTTGCATGCCATTAGCATGCAGGTGCGCCGATCCCCGAGGACTTGTGCCTGGCGCCCTGCCAAGCAGCAGCCATCGGGGACCGACGCCCCCTGCAGCCCGATCGTGGGCAAAACAGTGTAGAATCCCCCCCACCACCCTCCACCAGCCCGATCGTGGGCAGCAATGTAGCTCCCCCCGAACGTATCCCTGGTGGTCCAGTGGACTGTAAATCCCGATCGTGGGATGGTATTGAGAAAACACCCAGACACATCCCTGGTGCCTAGTGTCCCCCACCCCACCCACCCACTGACCTCACCATCCCGCTCCCCGGCGGCGGTGGCGGCAGCATCCACCCGCCTGCCACCCGCCGACTGACTGCTCGTAGGGGCTGCACGCCCATTGGTGCAGAGCAGAGCCAATGGGCGTGGCAGCCCATACCGTACATGACAGTCCAGTTTTGTGAATGAATGTACGAATGCTGATGCTGAATATCGGGCTGTGCCGTTTATGCATGGCTCCTCCCCCTCCAGTTCAGCATGCATTCATTTGCATTGCGCTGTTGCTCAGCCTGTTTTCAGTGGCGCAACTGCCTCCTGCTGAATATCGCAGAATAGAGCAAGTTCGGACTCGCGCAGGCGCAACCCTATTGCGCATGGCGCAACCCTTTTGAATATCTGGCCTGATGTGTTTAGTACTAAAATTAAAAAAAAAATTTGCTGGTGGGCTTTCTGTTTAGATATCACTGTTAAGGGGAAGCTGCATTTTCAAACCAGTAATACCTGGAAGGATCTAACCAATGATATACACATTTATGTTTACTAGTAGTTGTTACCGTGTTCTCCCTGTGGAACAAAGCAAAATGGATTTGCAGTGGCAGGACAAGTAATATGGTGTTCGGCAATGAAAAAACTGAAACAAGCAAAAGGATGAGGAGTACTCACATATGGAGAAAGCACCAGGACCGCAAAAATATTACTCAGAGTTATTAAGAGTTCTTTATTTAACTAAAGTGTATAGTGAACCCACACATAGTGAGCACACATCTGGTCTCTAATCCTCCTGCTACTATCAGGGAATATTCACCCAAACTCTGGACCCCCTCACTCTAAAATGACTACGTTTAAAGGTCAGCGTACTATAGTATCATTGAATATTAACAGTCTCCTCGCTAAGTTTGCACAATTCCAGGCATGGGTGCAGGTGATCAACCCAGACATTATAGCACTCACTGAAACCTGGCTTTGCCCCAAGACACCAGATGCATCTATCTCCCTTGATGGCTACAACTTGTGCTGACAAGATAAACATAGAAACATAGAATTTGATGGCAGATAAGGACTGCTTGGCCCACCTAGTCTGCCCATTTCCCTACCTGATGGATTAGCTGCAAATCCTAGTCAACCAACAGCCTACTTCCTCCTACCCCCCCATTAGATAAGATTGCTAAACGTGGGGTTGGGTGCCTAGTATATGTCAGGTCATATGTATGTCAGGTCTGAAATAAAGGTGCAGACCCTTGATAACAGTCTTTATACAAAAAAGGCCCACATTCTGAACCTCAAATTAAATATGTGGACACAGAATAAAGTCCTGTTGGTCTCCACAGTACACATACCTCCAGGGCACCAACCTGCTGGGCTAAACCATGTCATCACAAGGCAAGAGCAACTAGGTAACCACTGGGAGAAGATCACTGTAGGTGACTTCAACATAAACTGGCACTTACAGAAAGAAACAAAAGCTGAGGATCTAATTACTAGCCTTTCCCTAAAACAGATGGTCGCTGCTGACACTCAGCTTAACTACAAAACAGGGAGCAGCTCTCTCATAGGCTAGAGCCTGACCACACACCCTGAGCATATATCTGACATCACTGTCCTGCCTGACAGCTTCAGTGACCACTCCCCTGTGAAGTGTACCTGGTCTAACAATTTCCCCAAGAGTTCACCCAAGGTGTGCAAAAACCGCTGCCTGAGGCCTGGACTACTTGAACATTTCAAGCTGTACATGACACAACTGGATCGGTCCCCGCTGGCTGGAGATATATATGGTAATGAGGCACTTAACTACTTCTTAATAGTTTTCAACCGTGCTTGTGATATTTTTGCACCATGCAAACCTAAAACAATTAAGGGAACCTCCAATCCCTGGCTCTCCAACTCCCTGATTGGCCTTATGAAGAACAGAGACCATCTTTGGCATATATAGCAAAAGCAGTTGGTACACCTGCTGCATTTAATACCTACAAGGCAGCTAGAAACGCCTCCACCAGACTCATCCGACAGGCTAAAGCCTCCGGGAAGACTTTTGGGAACCCCCATTTGCAGGGGGGATGCAATAACATTTTTATGCCCATTCCTCTTGAGCTTGATGGGTGTCCTTTATAAAACAATGGCTGAAACATCATTTTGTGCTGCAGGTGTTAAAACATATTTTGGGTAGGATCTGAGAAATGTCAGCTGTCACATTCATGAGGAGGTGTGAAAAAATGGCTATGTTGAAAAGTTGGGGTCAAAATATTGAAAATTGCCACAGTCACGAGCATGCGTTGAAAAATTGCAACATAAGCTCATAACTTTGCTGTTTTCTCATAGTTTTACTCCAGATTTTCAGCATAGCCTTCTTATGACCCCACATAGCTTTCTTATGACCCCCACCTCATGAACAAGGGTGGAGTCATTTTCCAACCCTGCCCAAAAGGTGATTTTGCACCACAAGTGCAAAAACACATTTTGGACAGGATTTGAACAGTGACAGCTTTCACATTCATGAGGTGCTGTGAAGAAATAGTTATGTTGAAAATCTGGGGTCAAAATATTGAAAATGACCAAAGTTTGTTTATTTATTTATTTGAATTCTTGGATTACAATACTTCTGAGCTAGAAGCTCTTTTAAAAAGGTTCCACGTCAGAGAAACACAATAGACATACAGTTAAAAACTTAATAGGACAGAGTGGTGTTATGCATTTAACAGGCTTTCAGGCATCAGTCAGCGTTGAACTTGACAATTCAGACAAATAATTCTGATAACATAGAAAACAAACTAGGTGGGTACATTATATCGTAAATAACAGATATTAGAGAATCAGCCAAATGTTGACCATGTCAGGTTATGGGGTGGATAAGAGGAGGGGTGGGCAAGAGGGTAAGGGGGCAAGGTGGGGAGGAGGTAAGGATGGGGTAGCAGGGGAGGGGGTAAGGGAGGGACACATGGCAGGGGAGAAGGCAGGGTGATGGTGTAGGGGGAAGGGGGAGAGATGTTTCTTGAGGGAGGCCGACGCTGCTGCAAAATGCGGGGAGGGGTAGGCGGAGTTTGCTCTTGCAACGGGGGAGTTTCCTGCATAGGGAGGGCAGGCGCAGCTGTTAAGTGTGGTGAGGTGTTGGTGTAGCTTACTTATGAATGGGCCGAGTTTAGGTTCAGCCAGGATGTTTCCGCTGTACGGTGCCTGTTGCAGGGGGCCAGGGTTGGGATGGATGTTGCCCCACAGCAGAAGAAGCAGCAGGGCGAGTGTAACAACTGGTACTTAACTAACCTGAGATCTGCTGAGAGCTTCCATCTGCTTACCACCCATACCTTGATATTGTGTGATAGCAAGGTAAATTTGGGGGTTAGAAGTAAGGGCTGTATGTTAGTGAGTTGGAGCAAGCATACGTAGAAGCTGGTTATTCTGTGGCAAGTGTCAGTTATGTAGCAAATAGCGCCATGTGTATGGTATAAATCTGTTTCAGGGGTGCAGTGGCTGTTGATGTCCTGGTGACGCTTGTTAGTACTTGTAGTGGATACTGTAATTAGCAAGAGGGTTAGGTGAGGCACATATTTAAGGGTGCTCATTTTCTGCTGTGAGCAACTTATCGCTATGGAAGCCAAGGGGTTACACTATGATTAAAGGAGTGCAGCTATTGAGTTAGTCGAGGTTATTTGGCGGCTTCAGCCACTGATTGGAACAGTGAAAGCACCACTAAGGTTAAAAGGGGAAATAGCAAAGCCAGTAAAATAGGTGATTGTAGGATCCAGGGGAAGAGAAGGGATAGGACAGTTAGGAAGAACCTACTAGACAGTAAAAAGGGGTGTTTCTAGGACCCAGGGAAAGGAAGGGTGGGAAGAGCTTACAAGGTTGGAGGGGGGGCAAAGGTACTTTGAAGTCACAGACCAGTGGAACCACCAGCAGGCTTGGTGGCTTAGTGGATAGAGATGTAGGCTGTCAAATAGGCTGAGCATGACAGGCCAGGGTTCTAGTCCCATGAGGGGATAAAATACAAATGGAGGGGCTTCCTAAAAGGGTAGTTTATCTGGTGATAAAGGGAGTGAGGCGGGATAAAATGGGGATAGCTGAGAACAGGGCACTTACAAATACTATTTAAGGTTAAGTGAGGGGGGAGAGAACAGCACCCCCTACAAGTTAGCCAATATAAGTTGCTAAAAGGGGTTTGGGGAGATAGAAAAACATTGAGCTGATCATGTGACAATGTCACATGACCCATCTGGCCTATAAATGTAATGTCCACCCAGTGTGGGTGCGGCAGCTCCCATGGTAGCGGCGGCAGGCTACACTGTGAAGCCCAGAGCTGAATGGACCATCCTCAGGTACCTGTAGTGTGTTGAGCTGGAATCCGTCAGCTGCTGTTGGGATGGTGGGGAATGCGGCTTCTGAGATAGGAGAGCAGCAGCCTGTAAGGAGAGTAAGAGTGGATGAAGAAGTTATGTAGGGGAACAATGGAGGGGTCAGGGCAAGAATCGGGACAAAGACCAGTGGGGGGGGGGCAATGGTGGCTTCTGCCTGCATGCTGAAGTTCAGCAGTCGCTAAATGATTTTCACTAAAGCACCTACAAACAGTTAATTCCCTGCTCTGTTAAAGTACAATTCCTGTGCAAGATAAACATCGATTCCCAATTCCTGTGCAAGACAAACACTCCCAAACTCTTATCAATTCCCAGTTCCTGGGCAAAAGAAACACTCCCAAACCCCAGCAACACTTGTTCTTAAAGTACCCCCTGAAAGTCATACAAATTCAGACTCCGTAGACACAAGTGCTTAAAGCACCCTAGAGGGCTGGTTTCGCAAATTTCAATGTCGACTCAAAACTTAGTCGTTTTGTAATGTTTTTACACCAAATATTCAACATAGCCTTCTTTTGATCCCACCTCATGCACAAGAGCAGAGAAAGTTTTCAACTCCTGCCCAAAAGGGGATTTTGCACAGCAACAGTGAAATCACATTTCAGGACAGAATTGCCTAATTTCATTGTAATTGTTCATGAGGTGGGGTCCCAAAAAGGGCACGTGGAAGGTTTGGAGCAAAATTATGCCACTAAGTTTAAAACCCCACTGAAATACATTGAACTGCATACCTGATTTCCTCAGTTTGCAGTCTGACTTTGAAGCGTGAAGGCATGTCTGCGGTCTAGAGAGGATGACAGCATTTGACTCCTGGTGGGTAAGTAAGAGCTTGGGGTGGGGTTGAGGTGAGTTCTGAGTGGAGGGTGGGGTGGGAGGAATTAATGATGCAGCAGACGTCAATGGATGGTTTTTTTTACAGGGTTAAAACAAAAAAAAACGAGGGATGGTTTTCTTCATTTCAGGTGGCAACACTGGGGATTGTGCACCCCCAGTTTCAGTGTATGTTTGTGTGGGGGTGTGGGTGTCGCATGGTGGACAGTAAAGGTGGTGGCAGAAACAGACATCAATGAAAGTTTATGGATATATATATATATATATATATATATATATATATATAAATCTATATATAACTACAAGGGGCGGTTTTCTTTATTTCAGGTGCCCACACTGGGGGATTGGGCACCCTCAGTGTCAGTTTTATGTTTGTGGGGGGTGTGAGGTGATAGATGCTGAGATGGAGGGTCTGGTGGGGGGATAGTTATGGTGGTGCCAGCAATCAACATCGATGGACGGTTTTCCTTTGTCACAGGGTGTAATTCCTCAGCAGTCTGATCATGACAGATCAGCTGTGCTTGCTGGGTGGCGTAAATCAAAAGAAAGAGCCAACCAGTAATTTGCTTGGCTCTTTCCTTTGAACTACACAAAGTTTCTGCCAAGCAAGCCAGGATACTGTCATGACCAGTCTGACTGATGACTGGTGTGACACTGACGAGCCCCTTGCAGACCACTTTGCTTTGGACCGACAGTGTAACACCTCTCGAAAGTCACTCTCCTAACAAAATGTTTGCTGAACATGTGCACATGGCAAACATAAAAAAAGCAAGTTTAAAAGACAAAGAACCTAAAGAGAAAAGCACTGAGACAACCCTTTTGTGTCAAGGTTCTTTGTCTTTTTCACCCTATATAAACCGAATGGTGTAATATAGTAACCGCGCATATCAATGTCGTACATGAGACACAGTACCTATATGCATAGAAACTAACTATTATTTTTCGGGGAGGGGTCAAAAAAATGGCCGGGGGTGTAGGGGCCACCAAGGACCCCAGAAGTTCTAGGGCTTTTGGTGCTCTGTTGTGCAATTTGAGGCTTTTACTGAAGAGTCAGCACAGCATAACAAAGACCATTACAGTGCTAGCACATTACCTAAATTTGCCTATATTTTGTTGTCACTCACCACCCTGACCCCCTCTCCAGCTACTGGCGTAGCCTCTGATGGTGTCACTCACCACCTTGACCCACTCCCCAGCAAGTGCTACAGACACTGGTGATGGAACTCATCCACTTTACCCCCATCTCCAGCAAGTGTCACAAACACTGCTTGTATCACTCACCTACGTTGCTCCCCTCCAAATTGAAATATGTAAACTGCTTGATGGCAGGTGACCATGGGTGTATGCTGCAGGTTACATTAGAAAAACATGTAGGTCATAGATACATAGATACATAGAAATTGTTGGCAGATAAGGACTGCTGGGCCCATCTAGTCTGCCTGTAAGCCCTAAACTTATATGTAGTCACTGACCCTAAGTGATCAATGGCTTTTCATCACTCCCTCCCCACTCAATGTTCCCTTGTACCTGTCCCAAGCATGTTTAAACCCCTCCACTGTGTTTGCCCCCACCACCTCTTGTGGCAGACTGTTCCAAGCGTCTACCACCCTCTCTGTGTAGAAGAACTTCCTCACGTTACATCTTAATCTCCCCCCTCCAATTTCATATTGTGTCTCCTCATTCTGATATCTTTTCTACACTAGAAAAGATCCCCCACCTGCACATTGTTTATGCCCTTGAGGTACTTGAAAGTTTCAATCATGCCCCCTCTTTCTCTCCTCTCCTCCAGTGAGTACATATTGAGGATTCTTAGTCTCTCCTCATGTGTTTTGTGATGCAAGTCCTGCACCATCTTTGTTGCCCTTCTCTGGATAGCCTCCACCCTGTCTATGCTCATATGCATGCGTGGTCTCCAGTACTGCATGCAGTACTCCAGGTGAGGCCTCACCAGTGTTTTATACAATGGCATCAGCACCTCCTGTCTCCTGCTAGTAATGCCTCTCCCTATGCACCCCAGCATGCCACTGGCCCTCCTTGCAGCCTTTGTGCATTGCTTTGATACCTTAAGGTCATCAGATATGATAATCCCTAGGTCCTTTTCCTCTTTGGTGACAGTTAGCTCCTCTTCCCAACCTGTAGCTCTCCCCAAGGTTCCCTCTACCCAGGTGCATTATTTTGCACTTCTTTACATTGAACCCCAGTTGCCACATCTCCGACCATCATTCAAGCTTCTCCAGGTCCCTCTTCATTTTCTGCACCCCTTCTGGAGTATCCACCCTGTTGCAGATCTTGGTGTCATCTGCAAATAGGCAAACCTTTCCTTCCAGCCCCTCTGCAATGTCACTAATGAAGACATTGAACAGGACTGATTCCAGTACTGATCCTTGTGGTACTCCACTGGTCACTTCTCTCTCCCTAGAGTGGATCCCATTTACCACCACCCTCTGTCTTCTGTCTGTCAGCCAGTTTCTAACCCAATGTATCACCTTATGCCCCATGCCCAGACTATTCATCTTGTTAACCAGCCTTCTGTGTGGGACGGTATCAAAGGCTTTGCTGAAATCTAGGTAGGAGATGTCTACCGGCCCTCTCTGATTCACTTCCCTAGTCACCGTCTATCAGATTTGTTTGACAAGACCTTCCTGCTGTGAATCCATGTTGCCTCAGATCCTGGGCCCCATTGGATTCCAGGTGTGCCACTATCTTTTCTTTCAGCAGTGTCTCCATGATCTTCCCCACCACTGAGGTGAGGCTGACTGGCCTGTAGTTCCCCACGTCCTCTCTACTGCCACTTTTGTGCAGTGTGATTACCTGAGCCCTCCTCCAGTCCTCTGGAACCACGCCTGTGTTGAGTGACTCTGTAAACAGGGTGGCCAGAGGCACTGCTAGTTCCCTTCTTAGGTCCCTTAACATCCTTGGGTGTATATGGTCTGGCCCCATAACTTTATCCACCTTCAACTTTGAGAGTTCCTCCAGAACTCTGTCCACTGGGAATGGACTGGTGTCCACTCCCCCCCCATTGACTCTTCTCCCCATCTGCAGTCCTTGACCTTCTCCCTCCTTAGTGACTACTGAACAGAAGTATTTGTTCAGTATTTCTGCTTTGTCTAGATCCCTCTCCTTACACTCTCCCTCATCTCCTTTGAGCCCCACAATCCCTCTGATTTTTCTTCTATCACTGATGTACCTATAGAATGTCTTGTCCCCTTTTTTCACAGTCCGTGCTAAACCCTTCTCTGTCTGTGCCTTTGCTCTCCTAACAACTTTCCCTGCTTCCCTTAGACATTCAATGTACACCTCCCTGTCCTCCTCCCTTTGGGTTCCCCTATACTTCCTAAAACCTGCTCTTTTCGCCCTTACCTTGTCTGCTACCTCTTTAGAGAACCATACTGGTTTCCTTCTTCTTTTCCCTTTGGCCACTGTCCTAAGGCATTGGTTAGTTACCTCCACTATGGCTCCTTTTAGTTTCCTCCCCACTGTTCTTCCACTCCTCCCCCATTACCTCTCCCTTCTCCAGGGCTGCTCTGAAACATCTACCCATTGCACTCAAATCTGCCCTCCTAAAATCTAGTACTTTTGCCCTTGTGTGGCTTAATTGAGTCCCTGTCTCCAGGCCAAACCACACCATGTGGTGGTCGTTGGATTCCAGCTGCCCTTCCACCTGTATTTCTTTGACTCTGTACCCATTGGTCCATACCAGGTCCAGAATAGATTTGTCTCTGGTTTGCTCATGCACCAGCTGACTGAGTCCAACCCCCTGCAGGGATTCCAGAATAGCCATGCTTCTGCCTGAAGCAGCTGCCTAGGTGGTCCAATCTACATCCGGCAAAAAATTGAAATCCCCCATCAGCAGGATTTCACCTTTAGCTGCCATGTTGTGAATTTCCTCCATTAGTACCCTGTCCACTTCCTCCCTTTGTGCCAGAGGTCTGTAGATTGCCCCAGTACGTATTGCTGTGCCATTCCCTGGTTCAAGGGTGACCCACATTGCCTCGGCCTCCCCCTATCTTTCCTGTTCTTCTGTAGCCTTTATGCCTTCTCTGATGTACAGGGGTACCCCCCCTCCCTTTTTACCTTCCCTGTCCCTTCTGAACAGTGTATAGCCCGGTACATTGATGTCCCAGTCATGATTAGCAGAGTACCATGTACCTGTTATCGCTGCTATGTCAAGGTCTACATCCATCATCGAGGCTTCCAGGTCTGGAACCTTATTTCCTAGACTGCGGGCATTTGTGAGCATGACCTTCCATGTTTTATACCCTGCCCTCCCTCTGTTCTTGTTCTCTCTCCTTTGCCCATTTCCTCCACCCCAGTTTTCTTGTTCATGTGCTCCTGCCCCCTCTTTATCCCCCCCTTTTACACATTTTGCCTGCCTGCGCCTCCCGGCTTGCTTCAGTTGTTCCTGTTGTCAACTTGTGTCTTTGCATGCTACCATGAGGGAGTGTTCCTAAGCCACCTGTCCTTTCCGACTCTCCCCCCCCCTGGCCAGTTTAAATGCTCTCTGCTGAAGCATTCCAACTTCTCACCAAGGAGTGAGGTCTCCTTCCTGGACAGATGCAGGCCATACTCCTGATATAAGCTCATCTGCCCAGGTGGGGTAAAGCTACCAACAGTCCCTATTTTCCCAGGACAGTCCCTATTTTAGGCAGCATGTCCCAGTGTCCCCACAAGTTTTGCAAAATGTCACTTTTGTCTGGGTTTTTGCTTACTTGTCCCAGTTTTGTCCCTTTTTTTGTTGACTGCTAATCCGTGAGCGACAGTTATTTCAGCACCACTGTGCCCGGGCTGGACAGCAGTTTGCAACTTCAGCCCCTGTGCCTGTGTTGCACCACAAGCATGTCAGTGGGAGCACAGTAAAGCATGTTCCTTCCTGTTAGAGTAGACTGGGTAGTAGTGCAAACAAGCGCATGTGGACGTCTGCCTGCCAGCAGCTGAGAGGGACTCTAGACAGAGAAGAGGTCGGCAGCAGTGAACTAAGTTACCCGGACCTGATCGGCTGTAGGGAAGTGTGTGAGAACAATCTGGTGTGGTGGTGGGAGTCACTGAAGTGAAGTTTGCTCAGTAATTGAGGTGAGTGTAAGCGGGTTGGATGGGACTGCCAGGAGGAGCAATACATGCAGTTCGAATGTCTGAACACAATTTAATGCAGGTTTGCTTCTAATGAACTTTCTGTGCGTTGTGATTTGGAACTTGCTGCAGCAGAATGATGTACTGTTTTAATCTGGATGTTTGCTGCTGGTGTTACTGTGGGGCAGCACGGCCAGAGCAAGCAGCACAATTTAATTGATTGTGTGCAGCGTTGTCTGCGGTGGTGCCCGTGGGAGTGACACAGTGTGGGGGGGTCATTGTCAGGATGGATGTCCCAGTTTAGGCCTTGAAAAATTGGTGGCAGCTTTAAGGTGGGGCCCAGTCACCTATGAAGCCAAATCCTTCCCTTCCACACCAATCCTTCAACCAGGTGTTGAAGGCTTGGATGTGGAGTGCCCTATCCTCCCCTGTGCCTTGGACAGGTAGCACCTCGGAGAATGAGACGGAACATGCTACCTGTTTCAGGTCCCCCTCCAGCTTCCTGAAATCCTCCTGGACTCTGGCTAACTCCACTGTTCTCCCTGCCAGGTCATTGGTCCCCAGGTCGACAATGACATCCAGCACCTCCCTCCTAGCTGTTGCCCTAGCGATCCTATGGATTCACTTCCCACCCCTCCCTACAGCACTTCCTGGGATGCATTTGACCTCCTCTCCCCCGCTAGGTGTCCCTAGCTTCACACTCCGGACAATAGAGTCTCCCACTAGGAGAAGCTTCCCCCTTCTCTGTGGTCCCCTGTCCCCCTTCCCTGGGACTCCAGCTTGAAGGTTCTGACCATCCTCCCTGGTTTCAGCTGCGGGGGCCTGTGTGGGGCATTCCCATTCTTCCAAAACAGTGTAGGAGTTATTCAGCTGGACTGGTTGGGGAATGTGCTTCTGACTCCCCCCCTCACCCTCCCTGAGCCCACTGTGGTCCAGTCACACTTCTTTCTGGGCATCCTATGAGGTTCACGTTGTGGACCCAGTGGTCTCTGGTAGGGGTGGATGCTGCCTGTAACATGGTCAACTCTGCGCGGAGACAGGCAACCTCCTCCCTCAGCCCAGAGAGGTGCCTATAGATAGGGCAGCAACACAGCCTTCAGAATGTCTCCCTGAAGAGTGCTGCTCCACAACCACTGCACTGCACCACTCCCATCATGATTGTTACCATCCTCACTCTTCTGCCAGTACCAGTGTTCATGAGGTGGGCTCTCAAAACGCCTATGTTGCAAATTTGGTGGGAAAAATCCAAAAAAATGACTGTTTTACAAGCGTGCATTGCGCAGTTGCTACGCACACTGGTAACTTTGCGAATTTGCAATATTTTCACCCCAGATTTTCAACATTGGCATTTTTTCAGACCTCCTTGTGAACAGTACAGATGTCATTTTTCACACCCTGGCTGAAATGTGTTTTTGCACTTCCAGCGCAGAATAGCGTGGTCGATGTGGGAAATCAGTGTTCCGCACAGATTAAGAAACTGACAGGGCACTGTTCATGAGCAGAGGTCCTAAAATGCCTATGTTGGAAATTTGGTGACGATACTCCATAAAATGAATGTGTAACGAGCATGCAATGCGAAGTTTGCACGCACGCTCATAAGTTCACGAATTTATAATATTTTCACTCCAGATTTTCAACATTGCCATTCTTTTGCACCTCCTTATGAACAGTACAGCTGTCATTTTTCACATCCTGGCCGAAATGTGTTTTCTCAATTCTGGCGCAGAATAGCGTGGTTGCTGTGGGAAATCCGTGTTCGGGACACATTATGAAAATGACAGTGACACTGTTCATTAGCAGAGGTCCTAAAATGCCTATGTTGAAAATTTGGTGATGTAAGTCCATAACATGAGTGTGTTACGAATGTGCATTGCGCAGTTTCCACGCACGGTCATACCTTCGCAACTTTGCAATATTTTCACTCCAAATTTTCAGCATTGCCATTTTGCCACACCTCCTTATGAACAGTGCAGCTGTCATTTTTCACATCCTGGCCGAAATGTGTTTTCACTCTTCCGACGCACAATAGAGCGGTTGCAGTGGGAAATCGGTGTTCAGGACATATTAAGACAAGCATTTGTCAATGCCGAATGTTTGCTTACTGGCATTGGCAGTGGTAGTGTAGAAGTTACAGAGCTGCGTAATAGGAATGGCAGTGAAGTAGTGAACTGAAGCCAACCCCACCACCACCCTGCAGAGAGTGACAGGCATAGGGGTGTGCATTTGGGTCGTCAGGCATAACGGCCACGCCATTTCACCACACCCCACTCTGCAGAGACTGACAAGTGTCACATGTTCCTTGGGGGCTTTGGCCCTTATGCACCCATTTCATTAGGAAATACGGTGAGATGGGTGCAATATAGGAGAATGGGGTGAAGTTTGGGGCCGAAGAGTCCAAGGCATACCTCGATGCCTCTCAGTGACTGCAGGGTGTGGAAAGGTATGAGCATCACAGGCAAGAATCCCAAGTCACACCCCTGATTCCTGTCATTCTCTATAGGGTTGGGTGATTTAGTTGAAAAGCCTAATACCTCGGGCATTTGTTGGTATTTTAACTCCAAATTTTCAACATGTTTGTTTTGTGACCCCACCTCATGAACAGGGGGAATATCAGGTTGGTAGCCGAAAGCTGCTTATGCACAGTGACTACGGGATTTAGCACCACAGGTGCAAAAATATTCGAACAGGCTGTAAAAAATATTAGCTGTATTCTGTCATGGGGAGGTGTAAAAATGGCTATAGTTGCAAATGTGCAGTAAAATATTTAAAAATGGTGAAATCACGGCGTACATAGAAGCTGTACAGCCACACCGTTATATAATTACGTTGAGGATATTTTATAGCAGATTGTCAACTCAGGCATTTTGGTGCCTCCGATCATGAACAGTGTCACTGTGATTTTCTTTATCCGTGCGAACAATGATTTCCGACAGCGACCACGCATCTCTGCACTGAAAGTGTGAAAACACACTTCGACCATGTTGTGAAAAATGGCAGCTGTACTGTTCATAAGGAAGTGTGGAAAAAATGCCACTGGTGAAAATCTGGACTGAAAATATTACAAAGTCATGAACTAACGAGGATGCGTGGAAACTGCACAATGCTCACTCGTAACACAGTCATTTTATGGACTTTTGTCACCAAATTTTTAACATAGCCATTTTAAGACCTCTGCTCATGAACAGTGTAAGTGTGATTTTCTTAATGTGTCCTAAACATTGCTTTCGCACTACTGTACATTTAATATGCTACATGTGCGATAACACATTTTGGGTGACATATGAAAAACTGCAGCTGTACTGTTCGTAAGGAAGTTTAACAAAATGGACATGTTGAAAATCTAGAGTGAAAATATTAAATTTGCAAACTTACGAGCATGCATAGGAACTGTGCAACGCACGCTCGTAAAAGTCATTTCTAGGCATTTTTCCACCAATTTTTCAACATAGCCATTTTAAGACCTCTGCTCATGAACAGTGTCACTGTGGTTTTGTTAATGTGTCCCATACATTGAGCTTGCACACTGACTGCGCCATTGTGCGCTACATGGCGGAAAACACGTTTTGGGCAGGATGTGAAACATGACAGCTGTATTGCTCATAAGGAGGTGTGGAAAAATGGCAATGTTGGAAATCTGGAGTGGAAATATTGAAAATTCATGAAACCTTCTGACGTGCGTGGGGAACTGTACAGCACTTACACTCGTGAAACAGTCATTTTAGGAATTCTGTCACCAAATTTTCAACATTGCCATTTTAAGATCTCTGCTCATGAACAGTGACACTGTGATTTCCTTAATGTGTCCCATACACTAGTTTGCGACTGTGCCACATTGTATGCGCTTCATGGGCAGAAACCGTTTTTGGGTGAGATGTGAAAATGACAGCTGTACTACTCATAAGAAGGTGTGTAAAATGGCAATGTTGAAAATCTGGGTGGAAATATTGAAAATTCGCAAACCTATGGCGTGCGTAGGAACTGCACTAGCATGCGCTCGTAAAACAGTCATTTTAGGATTTTTTCACCAAATTTTCAACATAGCCATTCAAGACCTCTGCTCATGAACAGTGTCACTGTGATTTTCTTAATTGTCGTACATTGATTTCAGCTACCGACTCGCCAATTCCTGCGCTACAAGTAGGAAACACATTTTAGGTGAGATGTGAAAAATGACAGCTGTACTACTCATAAGACAGTGTCATGAAATGGCAATGTTGAAAATCTGGAGTGAAAATATTGAAATTTCACGAACTTACTAGCCCCTGCGTAGGAACTGCTCAGCATGCTGCTCGTCAAACAGTCATTTTTGGAATTTTGGCAAATTTTCAACATGGGTTTTAGGCCCCTTCTTATGAATGATGTCACTGTCATGGTGGTATTTGGTCGAAGGGTGATTTAGATGACTCGGAAATCACCCGCCGAGCCAGGCTCCATGACAGTGACTATCATTCAGAAGAAAGTCCCAAAACTTCATGTGAAAAAATTGGTGCAAAACTCCAAAACTACTGAGATATACAATAAAGTTGAACCCCTCCTATCTAGCCCATTATACAGCTTACGGCATTTCCCTCAGTTCGCGGTCGGCTTTGAAGAGTGCAAGCGTGTTCCCGATCCACCGAAGATTGTCGCGCGGGTCGGAGGTAAGTATGGGGTGGGGGGTGTGGGGAGGCTGGAGTGCGCAGTGGGTGGAGTGCTTGGGATGTGGGAGGGGCTCACGAGGCCGCGCCGTGGGACAGTTTTCATTTTACAGGTTAAAACAAAAAAAAAAAGGCGTCATGGGACCCGCTTGCCCACTGGGGTGGGCTCCCAAGTAGCCTGCTGGCAGAGAGGCGTTCAGCCGGCAGAGATTGGGCACCCCGTCGGCAAAAATACTATAAACACGTTTGCCACGCTGGGGTGGGCTCCCAGCGTAGCTGGGGCTGGGGGCGTTTAGCCGATGGGGATTAGGCACCCCGTCGGCAGCATCATTCATTGCCACGCTGGGGTGGGCTCCCGGTGTGGCACCAAACTCTGGGAAGGCGGGGAGGCGATGCAGGCGCGGCCGGCGGGGATTGAGCACCCGTCGGCTCACGCTGCGTCTTGGTATGCCGTCTGCGGCTGGGGGAGCTACGGCGTGAGCAACCTTATCTATCGCTGCTCACTCAGCGTAGCTCCCCGTTCAACTGTATGCCACTGCATTTTGGAGCGTGTCATAGACAGCTCAAAATGCGATTAGCTCGAAACGCGCCTGCCAGGACACTGCCTGAATTGGAGGAGGAGGTGAAACACCTCAGAAATCTCCGATGAAGGCATTATGTTCTTGCACATGCCTGCAAGCAAACATAAAATCACACTGACACTGTTCATGAGCAGAGATCCTAAAATGCCTGTGTTAAAAATTTTGTGATGAAACTCCATAAAATGACTGTGTTACGAGCGTGTGTTGTGCAGGTGCCACGCACCCTTGTAAGTTTGCAAATTAGTAATATTTTCAAGCCAGATTTTCAACACTGGCATTTGTTCACACCTCCTTATGAACAGTACAGCTGTCATTTTTCGCATCTTGGCTGAAATGTGTTTCCATGCTTCCGGTGCAGAATACCGCAGTTGCTGTTGGAAATCAATACAGATTTCTTTGTGGGCAGAAAAGGGCGGCAACACAGGCAGGAGCCCAGTACAAAAGGGCAGCTTGTACCGCGGGCAGAAATGGAACGAGCAAGTGAGACGGGGGAGTGAGTGAGGCCAACGGAGCTCTGTCAAAACTGCTGCAGATTTCTTTGTGGGCAGAAAAAAATGCCAACAGAGGCAGAAGCCCAGTACAAAAGGGCAGCCTGCAGTGCCACGAGAAACAAAATGAGCGAGTAAGACAGGTAGAGTGAGTGACCTCAACGGAGCCCTGTCGGGGCAGCTGCGGATTTCTTTGTGGGCAGGAAAAAGTGCCAACGCAGCCAGGAGGCCAGTACAAAAGGACAGCCTGCAGAGCCAGGAGAAACAGAATGAGCAAGTGACAGAGGGGGAGCGAGCGAACTCAACGGAGGTCTATCATCACTGCTGTGTATTTCTTTGTGGGCAGGAAAAGGCGGTAATGCAGGCAGGGCCCAGTACAGGCCAGCATGCAGCCCCACAGAAGCAGGCAAGCGGAGGTGACAGAGGGTGATGCGACCTCAGCGGTGCTGTGTCAGGATTGCTGCACATCTCTTTTTGGGCAGACAAAGCCTCCAACACAGGCAGGAATCCAGTACAAAAGGGCAGCCTGCAGCAGCGGGATACACAGAACAAGCGAGTGAAGGAGGGGGAGTGAGTGAGCTTAACGGAGCTCTGTTGGAACTGCTGCGGATTTCTTTGTGGGCAGAAAAATGCAGCAATGCACGCAGGGGCCCAGTACAAAACAGCAGCCTGCAGTGGCGGGAGAAACAGAACGAACAAGTGAGAAAGGGGGAGTGAGTGAGCGAGCTCAACAGAGCTCTATCATGACTGCTGCAGATTTCTTTGTGCAATGCAGGCAGGAGCCCAGTAGAAAAGGGCCGCCTGCAGCACTGACAGAAACGGCATGAGTGAGTGAGAGAGGAGGACTGAGCAAGATCAACGGAGCTCTGTCGGGACTGCTGCAGATTTGTTTGTTAGCAGAAAAAGGCACCAACAGAGGCAGGAGACCACTACAAAACGGTAGCCTGTAGCACCAGGAGAAACAGAATGAGTGAGTGAGACAGGCGGAGAGAGCGACCTCAACGGAGCTCTGTCAGGACATCTGCAGATTTCTTTGTGGGCAGAAAAAGGTGCCAATGGAGGCAGAAGCCCAGAACAAAAAGGCAGCCTGCAGCACCAGGAGAAACACAATGAGTGAGTGAGAGAGAGACACTGAGCAAGCTCAACAGAGCTCTATCGTGACTGCTGTGTATTTCTTTGCGGGCAGAAAAAGGCGGCAATGCAGGCAGGAGCCCAGTACAAAAGGCCAGCCTGCAGCACTGGCAGAAACGGAACAAGCAAGTGAGAGAGAGGAGTGAGCTTCCTCAATGGACCTGTGTCAGGACTGCTGCAGATTTCTTTGTGGACAGAAAAAGCCACCAACAGAGGCAGGAGTCCAGTACAAAAGGGCAGCCTACAGCGCCAGCAGAAACAGAATGAGTGAGTGACAGAGGGGGAGTGACCCACCTCAACAGAGCTGTGTCGGGACAGCTGCAGATTTCTTTGTGGGCAGCAAAACCTGCCAATGCAGGCAGAAGCCGAGTACAAAAGAGCAGCCTGCAACACCAGGAGAAACAGAATGAGAGAGTGAGACAGGCGGAGAGAGTGACCTCAACGGTGCTGTGTCAGGACAGTTGCAGATTTCTTTGTGGCCAGAAAAAGGTGCCAATGCAGGCAGAAGCCAGTACAAAAGGGCAGCCAGCAGCACCGGGACAAACACAATGAGTGAGTGAGGGGGAGTGAGGTAGCTCAACAGACCTCTATCATGACTGCTGCGGATTGCTTTGTGTGCAGAAAAGGCAGCAACGCAGGTAGGAGCCCTGTACAAAAGGCCAGCCTGCAGCGCTGGCAGAAACGGAATGAGCAAGAGAGGGGGAGTGAGGTAGCTCAATGGACCTGTGTCAGGATTGCTGCACATTTCTTTGTGGGCAGAAAAAGCCGCCAACAGAAGTGGGAGCCCAGTATAAAAGGGCAGCCTGCAGTGCCAGCAGAAACAGATTGAGCGACTGAGAGAGGGCGAGTAACCCACCTCAACACAGCTCTGTCAGGACAGCTGCAGATTTCTTTGTGGGCAGAAAAAAAGTGCCAATGCAGCCAGGAGCCCCATACAAAGGTGCAGCCTGCAGCACCGGGAGAAACAGAATGAGCGAGTGACACAGGGCCACTGAGCGAGCGCAACAGACCAACGCAATCAACATTCGGCATTGACAAATGCTTGTTTGGAATGTTTTCACCAAATTTTCAACATGGCCTTTTTGGGACCTCCCCTCATGAACAGTGACACTGTGATTTTGTTAATCTGTCCCAAAAGCTGATTTTGCACAGTGACCGCACCATTCTGCACCACAGGTGCAAATACACATTTCAGGAAGGATGCGAAAAATGACAGCTGTACTGTTCATAAGAGGGTGTGGAAAAAATGGCAATGTTGGAAATTTGGAGTGAAAATATTGAAAATTGATGAAGTTATGAGTGTGCGTAGAAACTGCACAATGGACGCTTGTAACGCAGTCATTTTGGGGATTTTTTTCACCAAATTTGCAAGAAGGTCTTTTTGGGACCCCACCTCATGAACAGTGGCACTGTCGTTTCATTAATTGGTCCTAAAAGGTGATTCAGTAGAACCACAAAATCACCTTTAGGAATGAGAAACAAAATGACAGTGACAGTGTTTATGAGAATGGTCCAAGAACCCCATGTTGAAACTTATGACCAAAACTCCAAAAATTGGCTGAGACATCAACCTAAGTTGAAAACCCCCACTGACTGCCATTATAGGGCTTACCATCATTTCTTCAGTTCCCGGTTGGTCTTTGAAGAGTGCAGACGTGTTCCTGGTCCACAGAAGACAGCTGTTCCCAACCTCTGGAGGTAAGTATGGGTGAGGGGGGTGCAGGGAAGTAAGGTGTGCAGAGGGAGGGTGTGGGTTGGGGGAAGGGAGCTGGCGGGAATGACGAGGGACCGTTTTCTTTTTTCAGGTTTGAAAAACAAAAAGACATTGGGGGACTGTTTTCTTTTTCACAGGTGTAATATTAACAAAACAGATTTTTGGCACACTGGGGTGGGCTCCCCAGTGTGCCAGAGCACTGGAGAGGATCAGTACGAACCAGGGATTGGAGCACCCCAAGGTTGGCTGAGAACATAGGGGCATGGGGGGGTGGTGCATCCGACACCGGGAATGGGCATCCCAGTGTCGGAAACATCAAAGAAGTATTTTTTGGCACACTGGGGTGGGCTCCCAGTGTGCCACATTAATGCGGGGAGGGGGGATACATGGTGACACAGGGATTGAGCACCCCGATGTCAGCAGGGGATGGATGGTGTGGGGTGGGCAGCAGCAGTGGGAGTGAGTGGGAGGGTATTATGCTGGTGAGACAGAGAATCGAGGGTGCTGGGTGGGCAGCAGCAGTGGGAGGGTTTTATGTCAGTGCGATGAGGAACGGAGGGTGCGGGGCAGGCAGCAGCAGTGGGAGAGAGGGTTTCATTATATGCCAGTGCGATGAGGAACGGAGGGTGCGGGGCAGGCAGCAGCAGTGGGAGAGAGGGTTTCATTATATGCCAGTGCGATGGAGAACAGAGGGTGCATGGCAGGCAGCAGCAGTGGGAGAGAGGGTTTCATTATATGCCAGTGTGATGGGGAACGGAGGGTGCAGGGCAGGCAGCAGCAGTATGAGAGATGGTTTCATTATATGCCAGTGTGATGGGGAACAGAGTGTGCGGGCGGGCAGCAGCAGTGGGAGAGGGTTTCATTATATGCCAGTGCGATGAGAGCGGAGGGTGCAGGGCAGGCAGCAGCAGTGGGAGAGAGGGTTTCATTATATGCCAGTGCGATGGGGAACGGAGGGTGCAGGGCTGAGCAGCAGCAGTGGGAGAGAGGGTTTCATTATATGCCAGTGTGATGGGGAACGGAGGGTGCGGGGTGGGCAGCAGCAGTGGGAGAGAGGGTTTCATTATATGCCAGTGTCATGGGGAACGGAGGGTGCAGGATGGGCAGCAGCAGTGGGAGAGAGGGTTTCATTATACGCCAGTGTGATGGGAGACGGAGGGTGCAGGGCAGGCAGCAGCAGTGGGAGAGAGTTTCATTATATGCCAGTGTGATGGGAGCGGAGGGTGCAGGGCAGCAGCAGCAGTGGGAGAGGGTTTCATTATATGCCAGTGTGATGGGGAATGGAGGGTGTGGGGTGGGCAGCAGTGGGGAGAGGGTTTCATTATATGCCAGTGTGATGGGGAACGGAGGGTGCAGGGCAGGCAGCAGCAGTGGGAGAGGGTTTCATTATATGCCAGTGTGATGGGGAACAGAGGGTGCAGGGCAGGCAGCAGCAGTGGGAGAGAGGGTTTCATTATATGCCAGTGTGATGGGGAACGGAGGGTGCGGGGTGGGCAGCAGCAGTGGAAGAGAGGGTTTCATTATATGCCAGTGTGATGGGGAACGGAGGGTGCGGGGTGGGCAGCAGCAGTGGGAGAGAGGGTTTCATTATATGCCAGTGTGATGGGGAATGGAGTGTGAGGGGCGGGCAGCAGCAGTGGGAGAGAGGGTTTCATTATAGGCCAGTGTGATGGGGAACGGAGGGTGGCGGGTGGGCAGCAACAGTGGGAGAGAGGGTTTCATTATATGCCAATGTGATGGGGAATGGAGTGTGCAGGGCAGGCAGCAGCAGTGAGAGAGAGGGTTTCATTATACGCCAGTGCGATGGGGAATGGAGGGTGCAGGGCAGACAGCAGCAGTGGGAGAGAGGGTTTCATTATATGCCAGTGTGATGGGGAATGGAGGGTGCAGGGCAGGCAGCAGCAGTGGAAGAGGGTTTCATTATATGCCAGTGTGATGGGGAGCGGAGGGTGCAGGGCAGGCAGCAGCAGTGGGGAAGGTTTCATTATATGCCAGTGTGATGGGAATGGAGGAGGTGCGGGGCAGGCAGCAGCAGTGGGAGAGGGTTTCATTATATGCCAGTGCGATGGGGAGCGGAGGGTGCAGGGTGGGCAGCAGCAGTGGGAGAGAGGTTTCATTATATGCCAGTGTGATGGGAGCGGAGGGTGCAGGGCAGGCAGCAGTAGTGGGAGAGGGTTTCATTATATGCCGTGTGATGGGGAACAGAGGTGCGGGCAGGCAAGCAGTGGGAGAGGTTTCATTATATGCCAGTGTGATGGGAGCGGAGGGTGCAGGGTGGGCAGCAGCAGTGGGAGAGGGTTTCATTATATGCCAGTGTGATGGGAGCGGAGGGTGCAGGATGGGCAGCAGCAGTGGGAGAGGGTTTCATTATCGCCAGTGTGATGGGGAGCGGAGGGTGCAGGGCAGGCAGCAGCAGTGGGAGAGAGGGTTTCATTATATGCCAGTGTGATGGGGAACGGAGGGTGCAGGGCAGGCAGCAGCAGTGGGAGAGAGGGTTTCATTATATGCCAGTGTGATGGGGAACGGAGGGTGCGGGGTGGGCAGCAGCAGTGGGAGAGAGGGTTTCATTATATGCCAGTGTGATGGGGAACGGAGGGTGCGGGGTGGGCAGCAGCAGTGGGAGAGAGGGTTTCATTATATGCCAGTGTGATGGGGAATGGAGTGTGCAGGGTGGGCAGCAGCAGTGGGAGAGTGGGTTTCATTATATGCCAGTGTGATGGGGAACGGAGGGTGCAGGACAGGCAGCAGCAGTGGGAGAGAGGGTTTCATTATATGCCAGTGTGATGGGGAACAGAGGGTGCAGGGCAGGCAGCAGCAGTGGGAGAGGGTTTCATTATATGCCAGTGTGATGGGGAGCGGAGGGTGCGGGGTGGGCAGCAGCAGTGGAGAGAGGTTTCATTATATGCCAGTGTGATGGGAGCGGAGGGTGCGGGTGGGCAGCAGCAGTGGGAGAGGGTTTCATTATATGCCAGTGTGATGGGGAATGGAGTGTGAGGGGCGGGCAGCAGCAGTGGGAGAGAGGGTTTCATTATATGCCAGTGTGATGGGGAATGGAGTGTGCAGGGCAGGCAGCAGCAGTGGGAGAGAGGGTTTCATTATATGCCAGTGTGATGGGGAATGGAGGGTGCAGGGCAGACAGCAGCAGTGGGAGAGAGGGTTTCATTATATGCCAGTGTGATGGGGAATGGAGGGTGCGGGGCAGGCAGCAGCAGTGGGAGAGAGGGTTTCATTATATGCCAGTGTGATGGGGAACGGAGGGTGCAGGGCAGGGCAGCAGCAGTGGGAGAGAGGGTTTCATTATATGCCAGTGTGATGGGGAATGGAGGGTGCGGGGCAGGCAGCAGCAGTGGGAGAGAGGGTTTCATTATATGCCAGTGCGATGGGGAACGGAGGGTGCAGGGTGGGCAGCAGCAGTGGGAGAGAGGGTTTCATTATATGCCAGTGTGATGGGGAACGGAGGGTGCAGGGCAGGCAGCAGCAGTGGGAGAGAGGGTTTCATTATATGCCAGTGTGATGGGGAACAGGAGGGTGCGGGGCGGGCAGCAGCAGTGGGAGAGAGGGTTTCATTATATGCCAGTGTGATGGGGAACGGAGGGTGCGGGGTGGGCAGCAGCAGTGGGAGAGAGGGTTTCATTATATGCCAGTGTGATGGGGAACGGAGGGTGCAGGGTGGGCAGCAGCAGTGGGAGAGAGGGTTTCATTATATGCCAGTGTGATGGGGAACGGAGGGTGCAGGGCAGGCAGCAGCAGTGGGAGAGAGGGTTTCATTATATGCCAGTGTGATGGGGAACGGAGGGTGCAGGGTGGGCAGCAGCAGTGGGAGAGAGGGTTTCATTATATGCCAGTGCGATGAGGAACGGAGGGTGGGGGTGGGCAGCAGCAGTGGGAGAGGGGGTTTCATTATATGCCAATGTGATGGGGAACAGAGTGTGCAGGGCAGGCAGCAGCAGTGGGAGAGAGGGTTTTATTATATGCCAGTGCGATGGGGAACGGAGGGTGCAGGGTAGACAGCAGCAGTGGGAGAGAGGGTTTCATTATATGCCAGTGTGATGGGGAACGGACGGTGTGGGAAAGGCAGCAGCAGTGGGAGAGAGGGTTTCATTATATGCCAGTGTGATGGGAGCGGAGGGTGCCGGGCGGGCAGCAGCAGTGGGAGAGAGGGTTTCATTATATGCCAGTGCGATGGGGAACAGAGGGTGCGGGCGGGCAGCAGCAGTGGGAGAGAGGGTTTCATTATATGCCAGTGTGATGGGGAACGGAGGGTGCAGGGTGGGCAGCAGCAGTGGGAGAGAGGGTTTCATTATATGCCAGTGTGATGGGGAATGGAGGGTGCAGGGTGGGCAGCAGCAGTGGGAGAGAGGGTTTCATTATATGCCAGTGTGATGGGGAACGGAGGGTGCAGGGCAGGCAGCAGCAGTGGGAGAGAGGGTTTCATTATATGCCAGTGTGATGGGGAACGGAGGGTGCAGGGTGGGCAGCAGCAGTGGGAGAGAGGGTTTCATTATATGCCAGTGCGATGAGGAACGGAGGGTGCGGGGTGGGCAGCAGCAGTGGGAGAGGGGGTTTCATTATATGCCAATGTGATGGGGAACAGAGTGTGCAGGGCAGGCAGCAGCAGTAGGAGAGAGGGTTTCATTATATGCCAGTGCGATGGGGAATGGAGGGTGCAGGGCAGACAGCAGCAGTGGGAGAGAGGGTTTCATTATATGCCAGTGTGATGGGGAACGGACGGTGTGGGAAAGGCAGCAGCAGTGGGAGAGATGGTTTCATTATATGCCAGTGTGACGGGGAATGGAGGGTGCAGGGTGGGCAGCAGCAGTGGGAGAGAGGGTTTCATTATATGCCAGTGTGATGGGGAATGGAGTGTGTGGGGCGGGCAGCAGCAGTGGGAGAGAGGGTTTCATTATATGCCAGTGCGATGGGGAACAGAGGGTGCAGGGCAGGCAGCAGCAGTGGGAGAGATGGTTTCATTATATGCCAGTGCGATGGGGAGCAGAGTGTGCGGGGCGGGCAGCAGCAGTGGGAGAGAGGGTTTCATTATATGCCAGTGTGATGGGGAACGGAGTGTGCGGGGCGGGCAGCAGCAGTGGGAGAGGGTTTCATTATATGCCAGTGCGATGGGGAACAGAGGTGCGAGGGGAGCAGCAGCAGTGGGAGAGAGGTTTCATTATATGCCAGTGCGATGGGGAATGGAGGTGCGGGCGGGCAGCAGCAGTGGAGAGAGGTTTCATTATATGCCAGTGTGATGGGGAGCGGAGTGTGCAGGGCGGGCAGCAGCAGTGGGAGAGGGTTTCATTATATGCCAGTGCGATGAGGGCGGAGGGTGCGGGCGGGCAGCAGCAGTGGGAGAGGGTTTCATTATATGCCAGTGTGATGGGGAGCGGAGGGTGCAGGGCAGGCAGCAGCAGTGGGAGAGAGGTTTCATTATATGCCAGTGTGATGGGGCAGTGTGCAGGGCAGGCAGCAGCAGTGGGAGAGAGGTTTCATTATATGCCAGTGTGATGGGGAATGGAGTGTCTTGAGGTGGGCAGCAGCAGTGGGAGAGAGGGTTTCATTATATGCCAGTGCGATGGGGAACGGAGGGTGCGGGGCAGGCAGCAGCAGTGGGAGAGAGGGTTTCATTATATGCCAGTGCGATGTGGAATGGAGGGTGTGGGGCGGGCAGCAGCAGTAGGAGAGAGTTTGATTATATGCCAGTGCGATGGGGAATGGAGGGTGCAGGGCAGGCAGCAGCAGTGGGAGGGAGCTAACATTTAAATTTGTTGTCCTGCTGTGTGCCTGGTTGGGATGGAGGGAGGGGGAGCTGATGCTGCAATGATGAATCTGCCCCTGATTGCAGCGGCAGATTTATTTCAAGTGTGGCGCTCATTCCGAAACTGCCGTCATCAGCAGCTTCAGCATTTAATTGGTGGTTGAGGGACGCGCCCATTAAAGTGTCCGCTGCATTAGCCACAACACTGCTACACCTTTGCAGTGCTCTACTATCTGAATATGTTTCTGTGCGTTGCACGCGCAAGCAAGCATAAAAATGACCCACATTAAAACACTTTGCGCACCAGAAGTAATGCGATCAATGGGCCTTGGTAGTACTACAGATCAGTGTAATGTGTGTATATTTAAACTGGTTTTGTTGACAGCCTGCTTTTGATAGTCCATGCTACTTGGTGACACACTAATCTGCAGCACTAGCACAGCATGTGCCAGTCCAGATGAACAGTTTTAAAAAAATCATAAAAATGTTTCTTTTATTTCTGTGCATTTATTCAACTCCCCCCGCCCCTTCAAATCTTGGACCCAATTTATAACTGTAATAAGATACTAGGGTGTGCTTCGCGGTGGGGCAACGGCACTTCCAGGGTGGTTGAAGGCAGGCACTCGGTGACACATCATGCTTCACAGCCCGAACGAGGTGTGCCATTATCCCACCACACTGCACCTCTGTCACGTTTATCAACAAATAAATGTCATGGTAAACATTGTAAACTTACCATAATGCCAGCAAAAGAAGGAAGATGCACCATTCCAGCATTACAATAAAAATAAAGACGGTTAGGTTTGCAACCCTCCCATTGCCAACATAGGGCTAGAAATTTGTTTCAAGAAGTGGTGTTCCACATGGAATACCATTTCTGGTTCTATATGATAACAGCACCTACAAAACAGCGCCGAGAAAAACAGCGACTGCACATCAGCGGAAAGCAAAACGGCGATAAGCACTACATCGTGCTCCACAAATGGTGATGGGTGCTTACTTTCTCTGTGGGGGGCGATGTGCACTTACTGTTTATGTATGGGGCTATGCCCCCGCATCCCCCATCACTAATATAATCATATAATAGAGGCATTTATGTATATCTGGGATATAAACAAGGTACAGGAGGGTAGCATCTTTCAGAAAAGAACAAAAACAAGGCACTGCGTCAGCATGTGGTCTAAAAGCAAAACAAAATGGTTATATTAAATGCATGCTGAAAATAGAAAATAGAGTTAAAAATCTACGTTTCGACCTTAGGTCTTCTTCATGAAATATCTGAAAGAGAAAAAAAACAAGTTAGTGTAGAGAAAAGAAAAGAAGGTGCCCAAGAACTAGGGGGCATGATATGAGGCTGGGGGGGGGGGGGTGTAGGCTCAGGAGCAATGTGAGGAAGCACTTTTTCACAGAAAGAGCAGTGGATGCTTGGAACAGCCTCCCTGCAGAGGTGGTGGGGGCCAAAACAGTAGGGGAATTCAAGAATGCATGGGATTGATGTAAGAATACTCTAGCAATAGGGAAGAGAGGGTGAGCCGGAGATCAGCTAGGGTCTGCGGTAATGCATAAGGCAGGGAAAAGGGGCAGACTAGATGGGCCATGTGGTCCTTATCTTCCATCACCTTCTGTGTATCTGTGTGTATCATTTGGGAGATGACAATGAGGGACAGAGAAAATTCAGGAGGGGGACTAGTCCATGGGGGGTGGACACAAGTTGACAGGGGAGAGCGTTGGGGGGTGGGCGGTGGGAACAAAGTCGTAATTACAGGTAGAACTAGAGTTAAGAAAAAACAAACAAACTTAAGACAACAGCAACACCAAAAAAAAACATCTCCCCACAGCCAATCCCAAACCCAGGTCCACCAGCAACACAGGTGGTGACTTAACCACAGCACCAGATGGCCAGCTCGAAAATGGCCCATCGAACAAATACCTATCTGCTTCAACCAAAAAGTACCCCGACTGACTCCCAATGGAAACAAAAGTGTTGCACGTAGAATGTGCTGTTAAAGGCACATAGTCCATTTCACAATCACTATTGTTACCTCTCCCCAACTGACTCGCTATAATTGAGGCGCTACATTCATTGGATACACCAAGGAATTTGGTCTTCGGTCTTGAGAACTGGTATACAGCCCCTTTTTCCGATATACCACTATTTGTCCTTAGCAAGCCCACTCCACACCCGCATTATTTTTTAGCCAATACTATGATCATAAACTACAGTGATCGGTCACTTTTCCTTGCTGCACACTCACCCACGTCTTCAGACCAGGCAGAAGTGAGAGCTCCCTCATGTCTCAGAAACCCTGTTTATACTGCTGACTTTAAAGAGCATCTGCCCATGTGTACAGGCTGATGTGCTTCAAAGTCCACAGTGTGGACACTTAGGGGAGCGATGTAAGCCTGCTTTGCATCAGGTTTCTGATGCCACTCAAGAGAGGGGAAGTGTTTCGGAGCAAGCGACTGATGGTACATTAATCATGCAATGTAGGCAATCTACAGCACTCACTCCGATTGAGCATCTCCTCTCTCGGCATCCCCCCAGTGGCCCCTTGAGCTTGTCTGGCACAAGATTTAGCACACCCAAGTTCAGAAAAGTGCATTTCTCACAAGCAGAAAGAAAGCTGAACTCAGGAGAGTGCATACAAATGTAAAACAAGCGCAGCAGAAACGGAGCGATGCAAATTCCAGAAAGCTGCAATGCTGTAAACATGGCTTGAGTTCCTGGCAGGTGCTGTTACATAGAAACATAGACTTTGACAGCAGATAAGGACCGCTTGGCCCATCTAGTCTGCCCATTTCCCTACCTACAGGATAGGCCGTAGATCCTAGTTAACCAACAGCCTATTTCTTCCCACCCCCCACAAGAATTACCTTATGTCTGTCCCATGCATTCTTGAATTCTCACACAGTTTTAGACCCCACAACCTCCTCAGGAAGGCTGTTCCATGCATCCACTACCCTCTCTGTGAAATAATACTTCCTCACATTGCCCCTGAACATCCTCCTTCTATCTTTTAAATTGTGTCCCTTGTTCTTCAAGTCTCTTTTCTGAAAGATGCTACCCTCTTGGACTTTGTTGATTCCACTGAGGTACTTAAAAGTTTCTATCATGTCCCCACTCTCCCTTCTTTCCTCAAGGGTATACATATTAAGCTCCTTTAGTCTCTTCTCATACGGCTTCTCTTGCAGACCCTGTACCATTTTAGTTGCCCTCCTCTGGACTACCTCTATCCTGTCTATGTTCTTGCAGAGATGGGGTCTCCAGAACTGGACACAGTACTCCAGATGGGGTCTCACCAACTGTCTGTACAGAGGATAACAACTTCCTGTTTTCTGCTGGTGATGCCTCTCCCTATACATCCCAGTATACCCCCAGCCCTCCCTACTGCCTTCTCACATTGCTTGCTAACCTTAAGGTCATCTGATATGATTACCTCCAGGTCCCTTTCCTTTTTTGTTGTTGTTACTACCTCCCCACCCATTGTGTATTCTTCCCCTGGGTTCTTGTTTCCCAGGTGCATTATTTTGCACTTCTTTGCATTGAATCCTAGCTGCCATACTTCTGACCATTCCTCCAACCTTGCCAAGTCCCTTTTCATCCTTTCCATGCCTCCTTGTGTATCAACCCTGTTGCAGATCTTTGTGTCATCTGCAAAAAGGCATACTTTTCCTTCTAGTCCCTCTGCAATGTCACTGATGAAGACATTAAAAAGGACTGGACCCAATACTGAACCCTGTGGTACCCCACTAGTAACTTCTCTTTCTTCAGAGTGGACTCCATTTACAATTACCTTCTGTGTCCTGTTGTCCAGCCAATGTTTTACCCAGGCTACCACCCTGGGACCCACTCCCAGGCTGGTTAATTTGACTATTAATCTTTTGTGTGGGACTGTGTCAAATGCCTTGCTAAAGTCTAGGTAGGCCATGTCCCACAGCCCCTCCCTGGTCTACTACTTTGGTCACCCAGTCAAAGAAATCTATTAGATTCGTCTGACATGACCTTCCCGCTGTGAATCCATGCTGCCTTGCTGCCATGCTGTTATGAGTTTAACCGTTTAAAAAATGGAATTGGGACGTCTGGGTCCAAGCCTGTTTTCCAAGATGGCAACAGGCCAAAGCAATGGCCAGGTTCATGACTGCAGTCCCTGTCCAAGTCCTACCTGCTGGGAATGTGGAGACTGGCAGGCAAGACAAAGAATGAGATGCAGGAGTGAACTTGAGATCATGCACACCTTCTCACGTGAATGCATCAGTTGTGGGACGCTGGAAGATAGACTCGGCCGATCAACAACATGGTGGCGGCAAAAACTGGAATCAAAAACAGGTTACCAGCTGTCACTCTTTGATGTTCCATACATGATTTTTGGTATTCATGGAACACCAAATGATGGGGAATTTTGAGTCCTGCAACACAAAGAGCACCGTTACACTTTAACCAAGCGCCAGTTAATGTGGGATAGCTGCTGTCTCTGATGGCAGTAAGTCCAATTTATGCACAAAAAAGTGGCAAAGTTAATTTTTCTTATTAAGACTATACATCAGCGGCTGTCTCAGTGGCATGGAGGACTGAGGCACCACTTCCTTACCTCCTGCCACGCCGATGACCCATGCACACAGTGCGAGTGGGTCACCGGGGGTCAGCCGGGGAGGGAGTGGATTGAGCATCTGGAGGACAGCTCTCCTCTCCCGGGGAGGGGTGGCATCAGAGGCCGGTGCACGCCTGGTCCCTAGCGATGACTGGGGACTGGCACTCTGGCTCCAAGACAGGGGGTGGAGATGGAGCAGACACCCGGCGTACCGCGTGTAGAAGTGTGTGTGGCTTGGCCATTGGTGTCATTGCATGCCATGGCTTCACACTCAGGTAGGGGAAAAATGGAGGTGAAACTCACTGACGGGTGATGGGAAACCGCCTTCAGTAAAGCTGCACCTGAAGCCAACTGGCACCCTCAATGCAGAGGTGAGTACCAATGGACGCTGGGGGTGACAGGGCTGAGGGGGGAGGAAGGGGGCCAGTTAGTGGCAGAGACAAAGAAAGCAGCTAAAGAAAAAAAGTGTGCATCAATGCATCAACAGAAAGTATATTTCCCGTGTAAGGCACCACCTGACACGCATGGAGCCATATTCTGGTTTAAACTGTATATTAAATTTTTGTTTTGCAGTAATGCTCCACAAAAATGGCCACAGGCTGCGAGCACAGAGAGCACTCCTCACTCCGCAGCGCCACCTGCCATCAACACATCCCGTGCTCACTAGTTTGTAAGTGCCTGCTGGCACCCTCCCATCCCCGATCCTGGAAAAACAGCAGGGACAGATTTACTAGTCTGCAGTTAAAATGTACCACCTCTGAAACAAATAGAAGTGCACTAATTATTGTATTTTTATTTATTTTTTGTTGACTGGGTAAGTGCACAAGACAAATCCTGCCTATTTTCAGGCACGACCCGAGGAAGGGGGATATAGATGAATGCCAACTGACCTTGAACCAGATTAAGCTGTTGGTGGTATTTTTTTTACTGAATGAGGGAAATTTGGCCAGGACACCACGAAAGTTCCCCTACTCTTTTTGATAACTGCCATGGGATCTTTAACATCCACCTCAACTACCACCAATCCAGGCAGATGGGACCTCGGTTTAATGTCTCATCTGAAAGATGGCACCTCAGAAATGCAGCACCCATCTCATGCTGCACTACAGTGTCAGTACTGAGCTATTAACCCAAGTGCCAGATGTGGGAACTGAACCCACATCCCTCTGATCTCCCGGCCTCAGAGGCAAATATGCTACCTTCTGAGCCACTGACACTGCTTTTATTAAAGCACAGATCCTTGTAATGCTATGGGGTAACATGCTCATAGACAGTCTCCCCGGGTACTATGTCCCCAGAAACCCACATCAAACATACCTCTAGACAAGCACCCCCCCTCAACATACCCCATAGCCCCCACCCCATTTTATGTCCTACACCAAAGGTGGTGTTGGTGGTGTCAGTTCCCCTAGTGAACTGTTTCCATTTCTATGACACTGCCCAGATTCAGACCAGCTGCTGCAATTCACACCTTCCCCCAGACTATATTTCTATTTCACTTGATAAATAAATTTACATGGTTGCTATAGTACCAGTGCCATTTGAAAATAGGAACAGCAAGAAGAAAAATACATTAATTTTAGTTTTAAACTAAAGCTAGGGCATGAGATAAGGGTTGGGGACTTCTATACAAGTAATGTTGGAGCGGTGAGGTGCCTGCGCCCATTCTGTGCTGGATTACTGGGATACGGCACTCCTTGTGCCATCTGGCTGGGTGGTGAGGGATTAAACAGTAAAATATCATGCCGCCTTAACTTGTTCATGGATGGGGGTGAGGGTAACAATAGTCAAACACCTATTTAATGCAGTATGCATATTGATACTTAAATGCATTGCAGTGGGCTTCACAGGTTAAATAAAGATAGTTTTTATGGCTGCGTGGGCAGAGATCCACAAATGTTATGCCAACACAAGCTCTCAAAAGAGCACTGTGGAAGCACGTGACTGGACTGCTGTCTGATGTGCTTCCACAGTGCTGTGGCACAGTTTTCAGTGGTTGTGTTTATGCGGTATTTCCCTCATCAGCCATATAAACATATTTACTTTGGGGCACTTCTTTTCATTCTGTAACTGCAGTGGCGACCACTGTGCATGAATGGCTGTACCAAATCCAGACTGTGCATGCTGTAAGTATCGTACATGTATTCTGTAGTTCCTGGCCATCTCATGTGCAGGTACACCCGGCGGAGACTTGTAAAAGCTTTGCGCAGCCATATCAGCTTTGACCAGAGTTGCTTTTTTAATGTACGCAGCACTAGTCATTTATTTATTTATTTTAATCTCAGATTGATACCTTTGAGCTAAGAGCTCTTTTACATAGGTTCCACGTCAAAATAAAAAGGCAAAGTACTATACAATTTATGACATGAGGAAAATAGAAAAAAGGTAAAATAAGAGAAAAAAGGTATAATAAGAGGAAAAATAAAGAGATTACTGTGGACAAACAGTCTGTTAACAGGCACTGGACAATGTATACACCACTCTCAAAGTCTGGCACTACTCAACACAGACCGAGACCACCGTGTCTTTGCCAAAGCCATTCATTCAGGGCCAAAAATAGAAATGCTGCCCCAACAACCAAGTGCACAAGCGGGGGTGGGGGTGGGGGAGGAATAGAATGCAGAACCCAGAAAACTTTGACTGGTTTCACTAAGGCCTCATCAGGAAGGACACATGTGGTCTCGGTCTGTGGTGAGTAGTGCTGGACTCTGAGAGTGATGTCCAGTTTGGAATTGTCCTATTAGCACACTCAGTTGTGGGGCAGCTATTTTTGAGTGCTACTGGACAAAGTATGCCTGGTCTAATGAGAGTACACTACGGCTAAGATAGGGATTTGCTGCTACTAGTGCTCACATTCTCTACTGTACACAAAGAGAAACATGCAACCGGAGGCATTGTCAAAGTGGGGGAAGCTCTAGGTGAGGGAGAGAGAGGAGTGGAGGTGGAGGAGGTGGGGAGGGAAGGGGTGCAGTGTTAGGTTAAGGTGGAGGGAAATCAGATTAGGTTGAGTAACAGAGTGGGAGTAGAGTGGGAGGAGAAGGGGGGATGGAACTAGGGTGATGGTGAAAAGAAACAAAGTGCAGAAGGTAGGAGGGACGGGGTGAAGGCAGGAGGGGTGGAGGGAAATGTAAGGTGAGGACAGTTGGATGAAGACATTGGCTAAAGGGCGCTGGCCTTCTACATAATTAGTTGAAACAATCACAGGTGGCACTTGCCACAAGGTGTTGCCATAGTTTGCATTTAAAAGGGCCAAGCGTGGCAGTGTTGGCGATGCCACAAGAAAGCAAGTTAAACCACTTAGGGGCTCTGATTGTAAATGACTGCTGCCCCTGGGAAGTATGACAGCGTGGCACTTGGAATGTAATGTTTTTGAAGCTTCTAGTTGGACGGGAGCTGCAGTATGGACTGAAGATCCTCTGAACCCCTGGGGGCATACGTCCAAGACAGACTTTCTTTGGTAATAGGCAGATTTGATAGGAGATTCTGCCTCTGAGCTGGAGCCAGTTAACCTGTGCATAGTTGTCACAGGTGTGCGAGAGGTGTGCAGCCCCTCTAAGGAGTCAGCAAGCCTTATTAAGCGCTATGGCAGTGCGATGTAGGGCAGTGTCAGTGGCTGATCCATACATCACCAGCCTGTAGTCGATGATGGAGACCAACAACCTTTGGATTACCAAGATGAGGGCTTCAGTAGTTAGACAGTGCTTATGTCTGAACAATAGACTGATGTAGATGTTTGCAGCTTTGGCAACATTGTCTACGTGATTGATGTAAGATAGAGTGCTGTCTAAGGTTACTTCTAAGTATTTGAACAGTTAAGTCTGTTCAAGGGCAACACCGGAGCAGTTTCTGACCGTTAGTTGCTGGGCTTCATGCTTACCTTGCGAGCTGTAGAATAATATTACCTTTGTTTTTTTTGTAGTTTAATATGAGTTTCTGCAATTTAAACCAGGTCTCAGTACGCGCAAAACTACTCTGTAGTTGGTTCTCCAGAAGTAAGGGATCGGGGTTGCTGGTTTGGACTACTGCGTCATCCACATATAAAACGAGCTGGTCCTGGCAGGAGGCTGGGAGCTTGTTTAAGAAAATGCTGAAAAGGAGGGGACCCAAGATTAACCCTTGGGGGGTGCCTGATCGGACAGGTTGCTTGATTGATAGGATGTCTCCAATCTTCACTTGTTGCAAATGGTCACATAGGTCGCTATCACACCAGCTTGTGGTGTCCTTAGATGGCCCTAATATGGTTAGTTGTTCAATCAGCAAGGAATGGTTAACCGTATCAAAAGCTTTGGTAAGGTCAATAAACATGGTGCCTACCAGCTGTCCAATGTCCAAAGCATTGTGGATGTAGTTTGTAAATTCAAGTAGGGCTGTAGTAGTACTGTGCCCCCTTTCTAAAACCATGCCACTGGGGACATTGCAGGTTGTGTTTCTGTAGGTAATCTACCAGTTGGTCAGCCACTATTCATTCGAGAGCCTTGCGGAGAGATGAAAGAATGGACATTGGCTTATAATTTCCATGCTGGGCTCTGTCCTCACTTTTATGGACTGGGGTCACCAAGGCTGATTTCCACTCTAGGAGGAATTGTAATAGCAGGAGGGAATGGTTTATGATCATTGTCAGGGGGGGGACAGGACTTCATCCAGAGTAAGGGTAATGAGTTTAAGATCAAGCGAATCCCTACTTGATCTAGTTTTCCAAGTACCTTGAGTATATAGTTTTTAGCTTCAGCTTCAGTCACAGCTTTGAAGTAGAATGGTGGATGTTCCTGTATCTTTTCCAGATTTGCATTGTATTCATTGACAGAGGGGTGGGGGTGTCAAAGAAGTTTGAAGGAAGAACATGACTAAGGTCTGTGAAAGCAGAGTTAAAAGTATTGATGTTGAACATAGAAGGTATCATTTTAGGGTCCTTCCCAATTACTTCTGTGAGGTTACTCCAGAATTTTCTCCCGTCGTTCCAAGAATTGGCCAGGTCATCTCTGTAGTACTGGGCTTTTGTCGAGCAGATTGCTCTGGTACAGGCATTTCTAGCCTTTTTGTAGGCCTGGATCTCGAATTGTCTGGCCATGGCCCTTGCCCGATACCAAAGGTGATCACGAAATTTCATTAGTTGTAATAGTTCGGGTGTAATCCAAGGATTACAGAGGCCTCTGATCTTCTGCTTTTTTATCAGGGGCATAGACACTGCATGCTGCATTGAAACGTGAGATGAAATAATCCGGGGCCATGTCCACATCAGCAGCTGTATCAATTTGTGACCAGTCCTCTTGTCACAGAAGTGCCTTTGGTGGCTCAAGGGGTCCATGGATCAGTCCCCTACTATTAATTGTTTCAGCTGGTGATTTGATGAATTTGTTTGACCAGTAGCACAGGATGGGGGAATGGCCACTAATAGAGGTCTGTGATATGGTCAGGGCAGTTGGTGAGCACCCAGTCCTACAGCGTACTAGTCCCTGTTCTGTAATTTGTCCTAGTCAGGGACTGAACTAGTGAGAAATTTACAGCGGCCAAAGCTTCCTTAAAGCTGCTTGCATTGCCTACTCCATCAGCTCTGCCCTCAGTAATTACCTTGCACCTAGCTGCTTCTGCCATGTCCCTCCCTAATTCGCTCCTCTAAGCCCTGAACAAACCCCACCCCTCTACTGGAACCTTCATTTTACCCTGTGCACCCCAACCCCTGAAATTTATAGCTCTCTTCCCCTTCCCCCAATTTGTTCCCCCTTACTGGCCTCTCTTGATCTCTCACAGAATGTAAGGATCCCCGAATGCTCTCCATGGGTCCCTCTCCCTACCCTCCCAAGGGGCTTGTATCTCTCATCTACTACCTTCCCCCACCATCCCTCCTTTCTCCCTAGACTTGAAGTCCTCTTGCAGGATTCTCAGCATCCTAAAAGGGCCCTACTGCACCTAGCCATGTCTCCTCTCCTTCCCCTCTTCCATTCTACCTTTTCTTCCTAGCCTTCGCAGTCCCCTTGCAGGGTTCTCAGCATCCTGAGGGGGTCCTAGTGGGCCTAGGCTAGTCTCCTCTCTGTCCCCTCCCCCACCTACCTTTCTCCCTAGTCTTCGCAGTCCCTCTTGCAGGGTTCTCAGCATCCTGAGGGGTTCCTACTGCGCCTAGTCTTGTCTCCTTTCCTTCCCCTTCCCCATCTGCCTTTCTCCCTGGCCATCGCAGTCCCCTTGCAGGGTTCTCATCATCCTGAAGGGGTCCAACTGAGCCTAAGCATATCTCCCCTCTTCTATCTAGCCACTATCTTGACTTTCCATGATTACTAGCAAGGTCCAATGCATCCTGATTGATTAGGCTCCACCCCCCCCAAAGTTGCGCATTCTCTTCCCCTCAAGGGTTCAATTCTCACTCCCTCCCTCTCCTATCACTGTCTTAATCCCTATCTACTGACCTCCCCCAACCCCCTTGCAGGGTACCCTGCATCCTGAAAGTTTCTCTCTTGGGTTAAGTCCTATTCCCCCTTCTAGCAGTAAGTCACACCTCCTCCTTCTCTCTTCTCCTCTTTAAATCCCTATAGCCTTATTCCCTTTCTGTCTAGCCCAACAGCCCCCTTGCAGGGTGCCCCACATCCTGAAGGGTTGATACTGCCTTATCCCCCTCCCTCTGGTCTCCCCAGTCCTCTTGCAGGGTTCCTCGTATCCTATAGGGGTCTCCACGGACAAGACTCTCCCCCCACCTCACCCCCTCCCTCTGCTTTCCCCCCTTTCTTTCATGTAAGCACTTGTTTATTTATTAATCTGGCACTTATTATTGTCCACTCTTTTTGCCGATTATGTGCATCACTGTTGTACCACTGTTTGTAACACCTGCCTTACAACTGTATGTTAATGTTGATTGTGTAACTTAAATATTTAATGTCTCATTCCTATTGTACCCCTTCCCCCCAGATCACAATGAGAGACGACCGACTTGACACTCAGTGTGCCTTCCTGGTGAAACATTTCAATAAATAAATCAAATTGTGAACAAGACAGTTTACATTGAAGTCCCCTAGCATTACGATTTCAGAGCTGTGTCCTATGTTGTGGATGCAATCAGGAAGAGAGTTTAGGCCAGGGGCCGTCAACTTAGGAGGTACATAAACTGATGCGACGGTTAACGCCTTCTTGTGTGCACAAAGTAATATCTTGATGGCAAGGATCTACATGTCAGTCCTAGTTCTAGGTAATGACAGAGCATGCCCCATTAAAGAATCTTTCAGGTATAAAGCACAACCACCGCCTTTTTTGGATAATCTATCTTGCGTGAAGATAGTGTATCCTGGTATTCCAATGGCAGTATCAGGGATCTTGGGCGATAACCACATCTCAACCACTGATAGGACACCCAGGTTGTGCTGCGAGACCCATGCGGTAAGGGCATCAGATTTTGAGACCAGCCTGCAGATCCTGATGCTTGCCAGGTAGAGTAGTCCAGATCTACTTTCGCAATTTGGACTAGGCTGAAAGGGGCCAGGGTTAGGGTGCATGTTGCCAGGGACTAGCTGCAACAACAGAAACATCTATTTTAGGAGTTCCCTGAGGTACTTGCTACTAAGCAAGCGCCCCTTCTTAGGGAAGGTTCTTTGCTGACAATTTGCTGTACAGAGGGGAAGCCTGGTAGAAGAAGTGGTATGCAGAGAAGAGTGGGGATACTCTTTGGGGATCAAGTGTATGTACTCCTTGAAATTTTACATCAGTGCAGTTCAGGGCCGTGCCCGAAGTTACTGTACCGTAGGTATTTAGCGGTAATATACATGTGTAAATGGATAGGGGGTGGAGAACATTCACCGACCCCTAAGAAGGCAGTCAGAGTGAGAATGGTGAGCAGGCAGGGCACAAGGAAAGAAGGTGCCATTCCAATTAACAGATGAAGTATATTAGGGGAGAACAGTAGTTGAAGCAGGCCAATATTGGAAGTAGCTATGCAGGAGAGTACAGATTAAGAGAATGCTTGTACAACTGTAAGCTAATCCTGCAGTGGTTAAAAATTAGTGTGTGCTATAGCTGTACAGGTCAAATATTGTACTTTGCAGAATGCAAAACATGGTATTTGATACTCATATGGTGGTAGAAAGCGTCAGAGAATTTTAGTGAAGAGAGAATGGGAAGTAGGACCTTTAAGATTGGGGTGATGCCTTACATTTCAACTAATGGGAGAGCGGAGGAAGATAATGATGTAACCCCTAGATGGCGCTATCCCAGGGGCTACTACCCCTGCCTGATTTGCCACTAACAGGTTGAGGGGCCTGGATCCAATGGCGGGTGCCTCCACCCAGAGGTCAGGGTTTGCAATAGTTAAACTAACTTGGTCACAGCCCTCTGGGACACTGCAACCCCCCTTTCTTCCCACTAGTGGCCCACACAATATATCAGAATTACCTTCACAGTATACACTTACCCCCAGGTCTGGTTCCGCACTGGGACCCTCCTGTAGAAATGAGATACAGTGCAACAATCACAGTACAGTACTTTAACATAGACAAATACCTCAGGCAGTATAACTTTGCTGAAACAAGCAGCTCTGATTTATTTAGGGGATATAACAAGGACAGGGAAATCAGGTTAATTGGCTTATCCACTCTAATAATCTACCTATGGCTCTGTGCACGGCCTATCCCTATCAGTTACTGTCCCTGGGTACCCAAGCCCTAGTGGCTAGTCAAACCCGTGGCAGCTGGTAGGGCCCTTTCACACAGAGAAAGGAAAATTAAACAGTCAGCAGTACAGTAATTCCATTTGGATTTAATGTGGCAATTCAACAGGGAGCAACCCTGAATTAGTACTCACGACCTCCAAATAAGATAGGGTCCTTCAATGTCAGCAGGGCTCACTTGAGGTACACAAACCTCTTCACACATTTATATAAAAGAAAGCACTATACCAGGCAGGCTGCATCTGTATCCCGATCGCAATTACTGCACAATACCCGGGAGAACACACAGCAGATTCAGTTCCTGACAGACCGAGTGCAATTTTCAGCAATTCCTCCAGTCTTCTACAGGGTGAGCCTGGTTTCTACTCTTCAGAGATCCTTTGATTCTTTTCACAGGACGGATTCAGTCCTAACAAGCTGTTACACAAGCTGCAGACCGGAACTCTGGACCTTACGCTTTTGACTAAACTGCACACTGAAAAGCACAGGGCTCCTTCCTTCTTCACTGCCAAAGCTCAACTGAAACTCCAACCGACAAAACCGGCACTTCCTTTGAGTTCCTCCCAGTTCTTGACTGGATTGGCTGTCCTCACAATAGACTGCTGCTGTTGGTCCAAAAGGCACTGAAGTCTAAACTACATCTCCAGAGTCACTGCCCATACAATCCTCTTGTGGCTGGCTCAGATTATGAGTCCAAGTTCTGATTCGTCCAAGGCACCATTTTAGAGCTAGCTAATCTACACACTGATTGGTCCAGTTCAGCAGTTCAAAACTAGAATGGGGAACTAGCAGACACAGTTCTGACTGCAAAGAAAGCAGGTTAGACAAACTGTAATTTCATTATTACTCTAAATAATTTCTGCAAACAGTTACATCTTTCAGATAGGTTCCTTTGCACTCCTAGTGACTGAAAAATGAAGTGAATTGGCAGCAGCTCAGTGGTACTCAGAGAAGCACACAGTCCCCCATACAAACTAATTATGTCTGCAAGCAGACAGCTCTTAAAGAGACAGTACCAGAGGTTCTAAAAACACTCACTGATAAATGGCTTAAACGCCAAACACCATTCAGGCTTGGAGCATTCACGCAAGCTCCTGGAAGTCTTTTGGGAACCCCCATTTGCAGGGGGGTTACAATAATAATAATAAGCTTTAGTTTGTTAAGTGCCTTTCAAAATATCAAGGTGCTTCACAATAAAATCAAACAGCAATAATAAAATTAACACAGAAAATAATAAAATAATAAATACAGTCTGACAGGTCCCACTATACAATACAAGAACAGGCCTGGCACCACAAAAAAGTCTTCAATGCCTGTTTGAAGCCCCCCACAGTTGTGCACTCCTGAAGCTGATGGGGTAGAGAATCCCAGAGGGAAGGGGCTGCATAGCTAAATGCATGGGCCCCAGAAGATTTTAAAGACACCCTCTGAATCTCCAGTAACCCCTCATCAGTCAAACAGAGCTGTCGCTCAGGGCAGTAAGGTACGAGACGCTCTTTCAAGTAGTCATGGCCAAGTCCATGTAGGGCTTTGTAAATCAACAAACTGACTTTAAAGGTGATCCGTCACCGAATCGGCAGCCAGTGCAGCTCACGTAGTACAGGCGTAATATGAGAGGAACAAGACGTCTCCATCAGCAAATGCCCTGCAACATTCTGCACTAGCTGCAGGTGGCAGATATCAACCCCAGGTAGCCCAAGCTATAGGGAGTTGCAGTAATCAAGGCGCAAGGTCAAAGGCATGGACCAATATAGGCAGGTCCCTGAATGGAACAAGGTGCTTGATTCTGGCGATGTTCCTAAGATGGTAAAAGGAGGACTTGACAACCGCCGACACTTGAGTTCATAAAGTCAGCCTGTCATCAAGCACCACCCCCAGGTCTCACACCTGTTCAGAGGAAAGGATCTGGGAGCCCCCTTGAAAGAGTCCCGAGGGCTGACCAGCCCTTATCCCCTCTATCCGGTGACTCAGGTCCACAACCATCAACTTGATCTTTCAAGAGTTCAACTTTAACCAGCTAGAGCTCATCTACTCCTGGATTTTAGCAAGGCAGTTGTTAAATATCGAGACCACACTATCCTGGTCAGGTGCAAAAGACGGTTAGAGCTGGGTATCATCAGCATAACAGTGAAACCTCAGCCCATACCATCTTACAATGTCTCTGAGGGGCAGCATATACACTGCAAACAACATGGGGGACAGCACTGAGCCTTGAGACACCCCACATAACAGAGGGAGTAGGTCTGAAGAAAAAATTCCGGACACCACTCTCTGAGTTCTGCCAGTGAGGAAAGATGTAAACCATTTGAGGACCATACACGTCAGGTCACAAATGGATCTCAAGCACCCAAGCAGCACCCCATGGTCCACAGTGTCAAAGGCTGAAGAGAGAGATCAAGAAGCACCAGAATAGAATGGCTTCTCCGATCTCTCGCCATCAGGAGATCATTGAGCACCCGAACCAGTGCAGTCTCGGTACTATGCCTCTTTTGGAAACCGGACTGGAGAGGTTCGTAGATGTTATGGATGGTCAAGTGGACCTCCAACTGCATTGCCACTACTTTCTAAATAACCTACCCTATAAAGGGAAAGTCTATAGTTGGCCTGAGAGTCCAGGTCCAAAGAAGCCTTCTTCAGGATAGGTGTTACCACCGCCTCCTTCAGGGAGCTGGGGAACTCACCTGTATCAAGGGAGCAACAGACTATCTGAACCAGGACCGAACCAATAACATCACAATAACCCATAATCAGGGAAGTTGGGCCCGGATCCAAACTACAGCATGTAGGGTGCATACTCCGGACAATCCGCATGACATCCACGAACTCCGGCAGGTCAAAGGTACACCAGGAAGCACTAGGTGCGGTGACTGAGCACCGATCAACAGCATCTCCCACAGAATGAGTCAAGAGGATCTCCAACCTGATGTCCGCCACCTTATTCGCAAAGAAACGAGGAAGCTCTTCAGAACTGCAGACAGGCTGGGTTGCACAGCCTGTCCACAGTTCGGAAAAGCTGGGCTGGTCGGTTCTGAGCAGCAGCAATCTCCGCAGACAGGAATTCTGCCTTCTTATGGGAGATCGCTGATTCATAGTTCCAATAATGCTCTACCAATCTAAGGTGGTCGTCCTCCAAGGTGGATTTCCACCAACATCACTCTAATCTTTGTCCTAGTCGCTAAAACTCCTCAAGGACCCGTCGAACCAAGGAGCCCAAGGGCCAAGTGGGAGAGGATGAACACGGATAGGAGCATGAGAGTCAAGGGCCATAGAGATAGCCTTGTTATAGACCAAGACCAAAACCTCTGGGCGCCAGCTGACCACAGGAGGAGTTGAAGTCTATTTAATAGAGGCCAGGGTGGGGTAGGAGGTTGGGAGAAAATTTTAAATACATCAGCAGATGGTTTGGAGGAAGGGGAAAAAACAGGTTTAGCTTGGGGTTACAGAGAAACAATTACAGAGCCAATGAGAGGAGAGGAGGAGGAGAAGAAGATACAGCCAATTCCAGGCTGCACCTCAGCGATAGTGGCCAATTGGGCTGGGGGTGGGGTGGGTGGGTCAGAGAAAATTTTAAATACAGCAGCAGATGGTTCGGAGGAAGAACATAAACAGATTTAGCTTGGCGTTAGAGAGAAAAACATTACAGAACCAATGATAGGAGAGGAGAAAGATGAAACAGCCAATCATAGGATGCACCTCAGCGAGAGTGGCCAGTCAAATTTGCAGCTTCCAATTTGGCGTACCTTGGCGGTCCAGAAGGGAGCACAGGCCAGTGGCAGGAGAACCCAGCTGTGCCACAGTGGAAGAGTTGTGACACCTGGTCAGGGGCAAGTCCAAGTGTTCCGGGAGGTAGCAGAAGTGCAGCTGGCTGCAGGAAAGTTAGGCAGATCACAGTTGGATGGCAGCAGGTGGGTGGAGGAGTCTCTGTCTCATCCGGTTTCTCAGTCACAGTGATGGTGAGGTAAGGCGGAGGCAACAGGCGAGCAAGGTAAGGTTGGTTGAGTGATCTCTGCAGCAGAGGGGCATTCAGATATTGCCGGGTCCAGCTCACTTTCAATCCTCTCCACTTGCTTCCAAAGTTAGCAACAGAATGGGGCCAAAAAGGAACTGCGCTGGTCCACTAGGGCTGAGCAACTGAGCATGGAAAGAGACCGCTGGAGCCAATGCCGCTGAAATTGCATCATAGTAACAGTGAGCATAAACATAATATATGAGACCCAGCAACTATACATATAAACTTAGTACATGAGATACACTAACTGTACATATAAACCTAGTACATGAGACACAATAACTGTACATACTGTACATATAAACCTAATACATGAGACACAATAACTGTACATATAAACATTGTACATGAAACAATAACTGTACATATAAACCTAGTACATGAGACACAATAACTGTACATACAGTATAAACCTTGTACGAGTCACAATAACTGCGTATATAAACCTTGTACATGAGACACACTAACTGTGCATATAAACCTAGTACGAGACACAATAACTGTACTTATAAACCTAATAAATGAGACACAATAACTGTACATATAAACCTTGTACGAGACACAATAACTGCACATATAAACCTTGTATGAGACACAATAACTGCATATGTAAACCTTGTACATGAGACACACTAACTGTACATATAAACCTTGTACGAGACACAATAACTGTATATATAAACCTTGTACATGAGACACACTAACTGTACATATAAACCTAGTACATGAGACACAATAATTGTACTTATAAACCTAGTACATGAGACACAATAACTGTACATGTAAACCGTGAATGAGACACAATAACTGCGTATATAAAACTTGTACATGAGACACACTAACTGTACATATAAACACTGTACATGAAACAATAACTGTACATATAAACCTTGTACGAGACACAATAACCATGTATATAAACATTGTACATGAGACACACTAACTGTACATATAAGCATAGTACATGAGACACAATAACTGTACATATAAACCTTGTATGAGACACAATAACTGTGTATATAAACCTTGTACATGAGACACAATAACTGTACATATAAACATAATACATGAGACACAATAACTGTACTTATAAACACAGTACATGAGACACAACTGTACTTAAACATATTGCATGAGACACATTAACTGTACATATAAACCTAGGACATGAGACACAATAACTGTACATATAAACATAGTACATGAACACAATAACTGTACCTATGACCTTATACATGAGACAATAACTGTGCATATAAACATAGTACACGAGACACAGTAACTGTGCATATAAACCTTGTACATTAGACACAATAACTGTGCATATAAACAGCATGAGACACAATAACTGTACATATACACCTAATACATGAGACACAATAACTGTATTTATAAACATAGTACATGAGACACATTAACTGTACAAATAAACCTTGTACATGAAACACAATAACTGTACATATAAACATAGTACGAGACACAATAACTATACTTATAAACCTTGTACTTGAGACACAATAACTGTACATATCAACAAAGTACATGGGACATAATAACTGTACATATCAACATAGTACATGAGACACAATAACTGTGCATATAAACAGCACATGAGACACAATAACTGTACATATACACCTAGTACATGACACACAATAACTGTACATATGCACCTAATACATGATACACAATAACTGTACTTATAAACACAGTACATGAGACACAACTGTACTTAAACATATTGCATGAGACACATTAACTGTACATATAAACCTAGTACATGAACACAATAACTGTACCTATGATCTTATACATGAGACAATAACTGTGCATATAAACATAGTACACGAGACACAGTAACTGTGCATATAAACCTTGTACATGAGACACAATAACTGTGCATATAAACAGCATGAGACACAATAACTGTACATATACACCTAATACATGAGACACAATAACTGTACTTATAAACATAGTACGAGACACATTAACTGTACAAATAAACCTTGTACATGAAACACAATAACTGTACATATAAACATAGTACGAGACACAATAACTGTACTTATAAACCTTGTACTTGAGACACAATAACTGTACATATCAACAAAGTACATGGGACATAATAACTGTACATATCAACATAGTACATGAGACACAATAACTGTGCATATAAACAGCACATGAGACACAATAACTGTACATATACACCTAGTACATGACACACAATAACTGTACATATGCACCTAATACATGATACACAATAACTGTACTTATAAACACAGTACATGAGACACAACTGTACTTAAACATATTGCATGAGACACATTAACTGTACATATAAACCTAGAACATGAGACACAATAACTGTACATATAGATCATAGTACATGAGACACAATAACTGTGCATATAAACATAGTACATAGACACAGTAACTGTGCATATAAACCTTGTACATGAGACACAATAACTGTGCATATAAACAGCATGAGACACAATAACTGTACATATACACCTAATACATGAGACACAATAACTGTACTTATAAACATAGTACGAGACACATTAACTGTACAAATAAACCTTGTACATGAAACACAATAACTGTACATATAAACATAGTACGAGACACAATAACTGTACTTATAAACCTTGTACTTGAGACACAATAACTGTACATATCAACAAAGTACATGAGACACAATAACTGTACATATCAACATAGTACATGAGACACAATAACTGTGCATATAAACAGCACATGAGACACAATAACTGTACATATACACCTAGTACATGACACACAATAACTGTACATATGCACCTAATACATGATACACAATAACTGTACTTATAAACATAGTACATGAAACACAATAATTGTACATATGAACATAGTACATGAGACACAATAACTGTACATATAAACATAGAACATGAGACACAATAACTGTACATATAAACATAGTACACGAGACACAGTAACTGTGCATATAAACCTTGTACATAAGACACATTAACTGTACATATAAACATAGTACATGAGACAATAACTGTACTTATAAACCTTGTACATGAGACACAATAACGGTACTTATAAACCTTGTACATGAGACAAAATAAATGTACTTATTTATTTTTTTTGACAGGACCCCTGTCTTCTCTTTTTCGGCCCTGGTCACAGCCCCTGGAGACCTCCGCCACCGTCTATGGCTGCCGGGATCCCTCGGTCACCCCCGGCTTGTCCCCCAGAGGGCGGGGCCGCGGCCACCATTCCTGATGGCCACGGGCTAGTGTCTGGTCAGGGACCCGCAGCGACGGTGGTGTGGTGAGGTCCTCCGGGGAGGGCTTCATTCGCATGGTGGTCCTTGCCCACCTCCTATTTTCCACCATTTTCGTTATGGAGGTGGGGACATGCAATGACGCCAGCGCCTGCCCCGCCTCCGAACTGTGGGCATCGGATGCTTGAGCTCCCGCCTCCGTGAGAGGTCCTCAATGCACTGATTGCTGCACTCCCCTCCCCGGAGAAGAAGAGCAATTTGTGAGACACTCTATCCTTCTCCCCCGGCCGGCCCTCCGATGATCCGGGTCCGTTCCCGAACCCGGGTCGCTGGCGTCACAAGCAAAATAAATGTACTTATAAACCTAGTACATGAGACAGTAGCTCAACGTGAAAACTTTTCACATAAAACAGAGTAACTGCATGCAAAACACAGTATATGAGGCACAAAACTGCGTGTATAAACATATGATAAAACAAGCATTTGTCAATGCCGAATGTTGTCGCGCTGGCATTGGCAGTGGGAGTGGCATAGCTAGAGATGCATAGTGCTGTGATTTTGTGAATGTTTCAAAAGGTGATTTTGCATAGCGAGCACGCCATTGTGCGCCACAGCTGCGGAAACACATTTTGGGCAGGCTGAACTGTTGATAAGGAGACATGCACAAATGCCAGTGGTGAAAATGTGGCATGAAAATATTGCAGATTGACGAAGTTACAAGGGTGCATGGAAACTGCACAATGCACGCTTGCAACACAGTCATTGTATGGAGTTTCAGCACCAAATTTTCAGCATAGGCATTTTAGGGCATCTGCTAATGAACAGTGTCACTGAAATTTTCATCATGTGTCTCGAATACGGACTTTCCACAGCGATCACGCTATCTGCGCCGGAACTGCGAAAACAGATTTTGGTCAGGATGTGAAAAATGACAGCTGCACTGTTCATTAGGAGGTGCAGAACAATGGCACTGTAGAAAATCTGGAATGAGAATATTAGAAGTTTGTGAACGTATGAGCGTGCGTGCAAACTGCACAACGCACGCTCGTAACACAGTCATTTTATGGAGTATTGTCACCACATTTTCAACACAGGAATTTTAGGACCTCTGCTCAAGAACAGTATCACTGTCATTTTTGTAATGTGTCCCAAACATTGATTTCGCACCATGACTGTGCTATTCTGCGCCTGAAGTGCGAAAACACATTTCAGCAAGGATATGAAATATGACAGCTGTATGGTTCACAAGAAGGTGTGGTAAAATGCCAATGTTGAGAATGTGGCATGAAAATATTGCAAATGGGCTAACTTACGAGCTTGCGTTGCACAGTTGCTACGCACGCTCATAAAACAGTCATTTTATGGAGTATTGTCACCAAATTTTCAACACAGGCATTTTAGGACCTCTGCTCATGAACGGTGTCACTGTCATTTTTGTAATTTGTCCTGAACACTGATTTCACACAGCGACCGCGCTATTCTGCCCCGGAAGTGCGAAAACACATTTCAGGCAGGATGTGAAAAATGACAGCTGTACGGTTCACAAGAAGGTGTAGTAAAATGCCAATGTTGATAATCTGGCATGAAAATAGTGCGAATATCCTAACTTACGAATGTGCGTTTCGCAGTTGCTATGCACGCTCGTAAAAGTAATTATTTTGATTTTTCCCACCAAACTTGCAACATAGGCTTTTTGAGAGCCCCTCTCATGAACAGTGGCACTGTCATTTTGTTACTCGGTCCTGAAAGGTGATTCCGCCCAGTGACTGCGAAATCACCTTTCCGGACTGAATAACGCCATGACAGTGCAAAAATTCATGAGAAGGGGTCCCAAAAACCCCATGTTGAAAATTTGGGGCCAAAATTCCCAAAAAATGCCCGAGATATGCATTAAAGTTGAAAAAACCCTATTCATTCCATTATACATTTGACACGCTGGGTGGGCTCCCAGCGTGCCACCTAACTGTTTTGGGGTGTCAGTAGCTGACGGGGATTGGGCACCCTGCGGACACACAACATGGGGGGCAGGAGGAAGTAATGCCGACAGGGATTGGGCACCCCGTCAGCACAGAAAAAGCGGGGGCACGAGCCCGAGGATAAGGCACCCCTCGGCATCCAACAACTGGGGAGGGTTTATGCCGATGGGGAGTAAAATAACCCATTGTTGACACACCAGTAAGGAGAGGTTAACCGACAGGGGATTGGGCACCCTGAAGTCGGCAGGCGTTGGGCTGCCCGCTTGCCGACCATGCATATAATGGCGGCCAGCACAGCAAGAAAAGGACCGCTGCATCTGATGAACTTTGCTCAGATTGCAGCGGACCTTTTCTTAGATGTGCTCACACCATTATGTATGCATAGTGTGGTGCCAGCATGCAGGCTGATTGGGCAATGTGGGACGCTCCTACTGGTGCGTGCCCTGCATTCACCGAACAGCGACCGCACCTCCAAATCCCCACTGCTGCAAGATGTTGGCTGCGCACGTGCGCTAACATAAAAAGGATTTGTCTGGGGCTGGCCCTGTTGTGTGATATATGTGTGTGTGTGTGCGTGTGCGTGTGCCTGTGTGTGTGCCTGTGTGTATCAGTGTGTGTGGGTTTGTCTGTGTGTGTGAGTGAGTGTGTGTATGTGTGTCTGTCTGCCTGTACCAATTGTGACTCTAGGACCTTAGATTCCCTAACTGAGCCAGTGCCCTCCAATAGGGCCAGCAGAGTGATAGGACTGAGTGTTCAATATGGTATTCTCCTTCTTTGGAGTACAAGGCCTACATTCCCTGCTGTGACCACAGGTGGCAGTGCAGCTGATGGGAAGGCAGTGCAGGTGTAGAGGATGCAAAGGCTTATACTCCCTACTATGACCACATGCCACATGTGGCAGTGCAGCTGATGGGAACACAGTGCAGGTGTAGAGGGTGCAAGGCCTGCACAACCTACTGTAACCATAGATGACAGTACAGCTGAATGGAACACAGTGCAGGTGTAGAGGGTGCAAGGCTTGCACTCTGTACTGTGACAAAACAGGTGGCAGTGCAACTGATGGGAACACAGTGCAGATGTAGAGAATGCAAGGGTTGTACTCCCTACTGCAACAAAAGGTGGCAATACACCTGATGGGAACACAGTGCAGGGTTAAGAATGCAAGGTTTGCACTCCCTACTATGATCAAAGGTGGCAGTACAGCTGTTTGGAACACAGTGCAGATGTAGAGGATGCAAGGCTTGTACTCCCTACTGTGATCACATGTGGCAGTACAGCTGATGGGAACACAGTGCAGGTGTAGAGGATGCAAGGCTTGTACTCCCTACTGTGATCACATGTGGCAGTACAGCTGATGGGAACACAGTGCAGGTGTAGAGGATGCAAGGCTTGTACGCCCTACTGTGACCACAGGTGGCAGTACAGCTGATGGGAACACAGTGCAGGTGTAGAGGATACAAGGCTTGTACTCTCTACTGTGACCACAGGAGGCAACACAGCTGATGGGAACACATTGCGGGTGTAGAAGATGCAAGGCTTGTACTCTCTACTGTGACCACAGGTGGCAGTACAGCTAATGGGAACACAGTGCAGGTGTAGAGGATGCAAGGTTTGTACTCCCTACTGCGATCACAGGTGGCAGTACAGATGATGGGAACACAGTGCAGGTGTTGAGAATGCAAGGCTTGTATGCCCTACTGTGATCACATGTGGCAGTACAGCTGATGGGAACACAGTGCAGGTGTAGAGGATGCAAGGCTTGTACTCCCTACTGTGATCACATGTGGCAGTACAGCTGATGGGAACACAGTGCAGGTGTAGAGGATGCAAGGCTTGTACTCCTACTGTGATCACATGTGGCAGTACAGCTGATGGGAACACAGTGCAGGTGTAGAGGATGCAAGGCTTGTATGCCCTACTGTGATCACATGTGGCAGTACAGCTGATGGGAACACAGTGCAGGTGTAGAGGATGCAAAGCTTGTACTCCCTACTGTGATCACATGTGGCAGTACACTTGCTGGGAACACAGTGCAGGTGTAGCGGATGCACGGCTTGTACACCCTTCTGTGATCACATGTGGCAGTACACCTAATGGAAACATAGTGTAGGTGTAGAGAATGCAAGGTTTGTACTCCCTACTGTGATCACATGTGGCAGTACAGCTGATGAGAACACAGTACAGGTGTAGAGGATGCAAGGCTTGTACCCCTTGTGATCACATGTGGCAGTACAGCTGATGGGAACACAGTGTAGGTGTAGAGGATGCAAAGCTTGTACTACCTACTGTGATCACATGTGGCAGTACAGCTGATGGGAACACAGTGCAGGTGTAGAGGATGCAAGGCTTGTACTCCTACTGTGATCACATGTGGCAGTACAGCTGATGGGAACACAGTGCAGGTGTAGAGATGGAAGCTCCCCTACTGTGATCACATGTGGCAGTACAGCTGATGGGAACACAGTGCAGGTGTAGAGGATGCAAGGCTTGTACTCCCTACTGTGATCACATGTGGCAGTACAGCTGATGGGAACACAGTGCAGGTGTAGAGGATGCAAGGCTTGTACGCCCTACTGTGATCACATGTGGCAGTACAGCTGATGGGAACACAGTGCAGGTGTAGAGGATGCAAGGCTTGTACTCCCTACTGTGATCACATGTGGCAGTACAGCTGATGGGAACACAGTGCAGGTGTAGAGAATGCAAGGCTTGTATGCCCTACTGTGATCACATGTGGCAGTACAGCTGATGGGAACATAGTGTAGGTGTAGAGGATTCAAAGCTTGTACTACCTACTGTGATCACATGTGGCAGTACAGCTGATGGGAACACAGTGCAGGTGTAGAGGATGCAAAGCTTGTACTCCCTACTGTGATTACATGTGGCAGTACAGCTGATGGGAACACAGTGCAGGTGTAGAGGATGCAAGGCTTGTACTCCCTACTGCAACCATTGGTGTTAGTACAGCTGATGGGAACACAGTGCGGGTGTAGAGGATGCAAAGCTTGTACTCCCTACTGTGATCACATGTGGCAGTACAGCTGATGGGAACACAGTGCAGGTGTAGAGGATGCAAGGCTTGTACGCCCTAATGTGATGATATGTGACAGTACAGCTGATGGGAACACAGTGCAGGTGTAGAGGATGCAAAGCTTGTACTCCCTACTGTGATCACATGTGGCAGTACAGTTGATGGGAACTCAGTGCAGGTGTAGAGGATGCAAGGCTTGTACTCCCTACTGTGATCACATCTGGCAGTACAGCTGATGGGAATACAGTGCAGGTGAAGAGGATGCAAGGCTTGTACTCCCTACTGCAACCATTGGTGGTCGTACAGCTGATGGGAACACAGTGCAGGTGTAGAGGATGCAAAGTTTGTACTCCCTACTGTGATCACATGTGGCAGTACAGTTGATGGGAACACAGTGCAGGTATGGAGAATGCAAGGCTTGTACTCCCTACAGTGATCACATGTGGCAGTACAGCTGATGGGAACATAGTGTAGGTGTAGAGGATGCAAAGCTTGTACTCCCTACTGTGATCACATATGGTAGTACAGCTGATGGGAACACAGTGCAGGTGTAGAGGATGCAAGGCTTGTACGCCCTACTGTGATCACATGTGGCAGTACAGCTGATGGGAACACAGTGCAGGTGTAGAGGATGCAAAGCTTGTACTCCCTGCTGTGATCACATGTGGCAGTACAGTTGATGGGAACACAGTGCAGGTGTAGAGGATGCAAGGCTTGTACGCCCTACTGTGATCACATATGGTAGTACAGCTGATGGGAACACAGTGCAGGTGTAGAGGATGCAAGGCTTGTACGCCCTACTGTGATCACATGTGGCAGTACAGCTGATGGGAACACAGTGCAGGTGTAGAGGATGCAAGGCTTGTACTCTCTGCTGTGATCACATGTGGCAGTACAGCTGATGGGAACACAGTGCAGATGTGGAGGATTCAAGTCTTGCACTCCCTACTGTGACCACACGTGGCAACAGAGCTGATGGGAACACAGTGCAGGTGTAGAGGATGCACGGCTTGTACACTCTTCTGTGATCACATGTGGCAGTACACCTGATGGAAACATAGTGTAGGTGTAGCGAATGCAAGGTTTGTACTCCCTACTGTGATCACATGTGGCAGTACAGCTGATGGGAACACAGTGCAGGTGTAGAGGATGCAAGGCTTGTACTCCCTACTGTGATCACTGGTGGCAGTACAGCTGATGGGAACACAGTGCAGGTGTTGAGGATGCAAGGCTTGTACTCCCTACTGTGATCACATGTGGCAGTACAGCTGATGGGAACACAGTGCAGGTGTAGAGGATGCAAGGCTTGTACGCCCTACTGTGATCACATGTGGCAGTACAGCTGATGGGAACACAGTGCAGGTGTAGAGGATGCAAAGCTTGTACTCCCTACTGTGATCACATGTGGCAGTACAGCTGATGGGAACACAGTGCAGGTGTAGAGGATGCAAGGTTTGTACTCCCTACTGTGATCACATGTGGCAGTACAGCTGATGGGAACACAGTGCAGGTGTAGAGAATGCAAGGCTTGTATGCCCTATTGTGATCACATGTGGCAGTACAGCTGATGGGAACATAGTGTAGGTGTAGAGGATTCAAAGCTTGTACTACCTACTGTGATCACATGTGGCAGTACAGCTGATGGGAACACAGTGCAGGTGTAGAGATGCAAGGCTTGTACTCCCTACTGCAACCATTGGTGGTAGTACAGCTGATGGGAACACAGTGCAGGTGTAGAGGATGCAAAGTTTGTACTCCCTACTGTGATCACATGTGGCAGTACAGTTGATGGGAACACAGTGTAGGTGTGGAGAATGCAAGGCTTGTACTCCCTACTGTGATCACATGTGGCAGTACAGCTGATGGGAACACAGTGCAGGTGTAGAGGATGCAAGGCTTGTACGCCCTACTGTGATCACATGTGGCAGTACAGCTGATGGGAACACAGTGCAGGTGTAGAGGATGCAAGGCTTGTACGTGCTACTGTGATCACATGTGGCAGTACAGCTGATGGGAACACAGTGCAGGTGTAGAGGATGCAAGGCTTGTACGCCCTACTGTGATCACATGTGGCAGTACAGCTGATGGGAACACAGTGCAGGTGTAGAGGATGCAAAGCTTGTACTCCCTACTGTGATCACATGTGACAGTACAGTTGATGGGAACACAGTGCAGGTGTAGAGGATGCAAGGCTTGTACTCCCTGCTGTGATCACATGTGGCAGTACAGCTGATGGGAACACAGTGCAGGTGTAGAGGATGCAAAGCTTGTACTCCCTACTGTGATCACATGTGGCAGTACAGCTGATGGGAACACAGTGCAGGTGTAGAGGATGCAAGGCTTGTACTCCCTACTGTGATCACATGTGGCAGTACAGCTGATGGGAACACAGTGCAGGTGTAGAGGATGCAAGCTTACCTACTGTGATCACATGTGGCAGTATAGCTGATGGGAGACGACAGTGCAGGTGTAGAGGATGCAAGGCTTGTACTCCCTACTGTGATCACAGGTGGCAGTACAGCTGATGGGAACACAGTGCAGGTGTTGAGAATGCAAGACTTGTACGCCCTACTGTGATCACATGTGGCAGTACAGCTGATGGGAACACAGTACAGGTGTAGAGGATGCAAAGCTTGTACTCCCTACTGCAACCATTGGTGGTAGTACAGCTGATGGGAACACAGTGTGGGTGTAGAGGATGCAAAGCTTGTACTCCCTACTGTGATCACATGTGGCAGTACAGCTGATGGGAACACAGTGCAGGTGTAGAGGATGCAAGGTTTGTACTCCCTACTGTGATCACATGTGGCAGTACAGCTGATGGGAACACAGTGCAGGTGTAGAGGATGCAAGGCTTGTACTCCCTACTGTGATCACATGTGGCAGTACAGCTGATGGGAACACAGTGCAGGTGTAGAGAATGCAAGGCTTGTATGCCCTACTGTGATCACATGTGGCAGTACAGCTGATGGGAACACAGTGCAGGTGTAGAGGATGCAAGGCTTGTACTCCCTACTGCAACCATTGGTGGTAGTACAGCTGATGGGAACACAGTGCAGGTGTAGAGGATGCAAAGTTTGTACTCCCTACTGTGATCACATGTGGCAGTACAGTTGATGGGAACACAGTGTAGGTGTGGAGAATGCAAGGCTTGTACTCCCTACAGTGATCACATGTGGCAGTACAGCTGATGGGAACATAGTGTAGGTGTAGAGGATGCAAAGCTTGTACTCCCTGCTGTGATCACATATGGTAGTACAGCTGATGGGAACACAGTGCAGGTGTAGAGGATGCAAGGCTTGTACCCTACTGTGATCACATGTGGCAGTACAGCTGATGGGAACACAGTGCAGGTGTAGAGGATGCAAGGCTTGTACGCCCTACTGTGATCACATGTGGAGTACAGCTGATGGGAACACAGTGCAGGTGTAAAGGATGCAAAGCTTGTACTCCCTACTGTGATCACATGTGGCAGTACAGTTGATGGGAACACAGTGCAGGTGTAGAGGATGCAAGGCTTGTACTCCCTGCTGTGATCACATGTGGCAGTACAGCTGATGGGAACACAGTGCAGATGTGGAGGATTCAAGTCTTGCACTCCCTACTGTGACCACACGTGGCAACAGAGCTGATGGGAACACAGTGCAGATGTAGAGGATGCAAGGCTTGTACTCCCTACAGTGATCACATGTGGCAGTACAACTGATGGGAACACAGTGCACGTGTAGAGGATTCAGGGCATGTACTCCCGACTGTGACCACAGGTGGCAGTACACGCAATGGCAATATAGTGCAGGTGTTTAGGATGTAAGGCTTGCAATCCCTACTGTGACCACAGGTGGCAGTGCTGTTTATGGGAACACAGTGCGGGTGTAGAGGATGCAAGGCTTGCAATCCCTACTGTGACCACAGGTGGCAGTGCTGCTTATGGGAACACAGTGTGGGTGTAGTGGATGCAGGGCTTGCAATCCCTACTGTGACCACAGGTGGCAGTGCAGCTGATGGGAACACAGTGCGGGTGTAGAGGATTCAAGGCTTTTACTCCCTACTGTGACCACAGGCAGTAGTGCTGCTTATGGGAACACAGTACAGGCGTAGAGGATGCAAGGCTTGCAATCCCTACTGTAACCACAGGTGGTAGTGCAACTGATGGGAATACAGTGCCGGTGTAGAGGATTCAAGGCTTTTACTCCCTACTGAGACCACAGGTGGCAGTGCTGCTTATGAGAACACAGTGCCAGTGTAGAGGATTCAAGGCTTTTTCTCCCTACTGTGATCACTGGTGGCAGCACAGCTGATGGGAATACAGTGCGGATGTAGAGGATTCAAGGTTTTCACTCCCTACTGTGATCACAGGTGGTAGTGCTGCTGATGGGAACACAGTGCAGGTGTAGAGGATTCAAGGCTTTTTCTCCCTACTGTGACCACAGGTGGCAGTGCTGCTTATGGGAACACAGCGCGGGTGTAGAGGATGCAAGGCTTGCAATGCCTACTGTGACCACAGGTGGCAGCACAGCTGATGGGAATACAGTGCAGGTGTAGAGGATTGAAGGCTTTTACTCCCTACTGTGACCACAGGTGGCAGTGCTGCTGATGGGAACACAGTACGGGTATAGAGGATGCAAGGCTTGCAATGCCTACTGTGACCACAGGTGGCAGTGCTGCTGATGGGAACACAGTGCGGGTATAGAGGATGCAAGGCTTGCAATGCCTACTGTGACCACAGGTGGCAGTGCTGTTGATGGGAACACAGTGCGGGTGTAGAGGATGCAAGGCTTGATCTCTGCAGTAATAAATAAAGAGACAGACACAGTTTCATGGTACTTCAGAGATTTGTTCAATAACGGCTGACCGCCAGACACATAACGCAATACACATCGTTGTTACTACTGACCAAAAAAAAACTGGTGCGACTAGTTTGTTACAGTGATGTTACTAAAGTGCATAACAGTTATAAATATTTGAAAACAGGTTGATTTGCTGCGCTATCTTACTCGCAACGTGCCCTTTGATTGGTAACAGGCTGATGCATTATTGGTGACAATACTCACAGATATCTGCAGGCAACATTGCTTCAATTTCTCTCTACTACCCGATGCTATTTGTAAGATGGGAAATTTAAGTACACACAAAACAAAAGTTTCTTATACTTGCATTTTGTGCAATTAACAAGAAATGCTCCCATTTTTCTATTTAACACATGCCATGCGCTCTCTGCACTCAGGTGCTCTTCCGGTGCATTGCTATCTAATAACAGCTCCACATCGCACTTCCTAACTTCAACTGCGTAAGTAAAACATTCTGCCTAACTCTACCAATGGTTTTAACATGTACTATGAATAATGAGAAAGAAAGGCCACCAATACTACTTAAGGTACTTTGCACCCATTGCTGCTATTTCATCGATGTATGCCTTTCTTCACTAATGAGGAGTCAGTTTTGCGACGTGTAACTGACACTCCTTTGGGAAGCTGGGTGGGAAGACAGCGGTTAAGAGGCTTTGTAATATGTCACAAATGAAAAGTGCTCAAATTGAGCATTTCTTTTTCCTCTATGAGGAGTCGCTCTTGCACCAAGTAAGTGATAGTCCTCTGGGTGGCCCCATGGGTAGGAAGACACAGTGCTTAGGAGGCTTTTTAATGTGGCACAAATGAAAGTGCTCAAATGGAGCGTTTCTTGTTTTGTTTAGTGGTTGCAGACAGTACTACAAGACCAACTGTGCATTACTTGGGAATTAATGCATGGCTGACTACTGTTTATTGACCAATAGAAACATTCCATTTCAGCTCTTTCATTTTTGCCATGTTACAAAAGTGCATTAAGGCACTCCACAGGAGTGTTCTACTGTGGAGTTAATGCACAGTTGGGTGGTTGTAGGCACTCGGCCTGTGGCCTTGTGCCACAACTCCCTCCCCAACCATGCATTAGTTCCACAGTAGAACACTCCTCTGTTGTACCTTAATGCTTACATATAAGCATCACAAATCATGCTGAAGTCCTCTGTTTAACAGCAACAGAATTTGAATTTCAAAGCAAAATATTTCCCACAAATTTTAGAACCCTTTGCTGTGAGACACTCTCTTATGGTTTTTTATAGGTAAATGTTAAAAAATGTAAACGTTTTTCATAACTTCATTGTTTTTCGACATTCTGACCCTAAATTTTCAACATAGTCTTTTGTTTTGAAAATATGGGGCAAAAAAAAAATAACAATTAGGAGTAAACGTTCAGAATGTATTAAAAAGCCACTAAATGGACTTGCCTTGCTTTCAGTCAGTTCGTAATCAGGTGCCATTCGGAGGGGAGCCATGCCAGTCATGATAAGATTATTTAGTGGGACCCTTCTTAGGTAAGTGAACGGAGGGGGCGGTGTTAAGAGTGGGATCAAGGTGGGGTCATGGGGGCTAGAAGACATCGATGGACGTTTTTCTTCTTTCCAGATTTAAAGAAACACAGACATTTTTACAGGTTCTGACACTGGGTCTTGGGCACCCCAATTTTGCTGGGTTGTTTGGCAGTACTGAAGTCGGACAGCTTTGTGTCCCATACAATGGAGGGGAATGTTAGCTGGAATGGGGGGGGGCTGGGCACCCCGGTGTCGGATTTAGGAGATGGGTTGTGCCGTGGATGGGGAATGGCAGTGGCAGGATTGAGCACCACTGCCAGTTTTAATTAACAGCCAGGTCAGGCGGGAGGAGGGGTAAAGGTGGCAGGGATCAATATTCACCACCAGTTTTCTGTACTGGCCGGATTGGCAGGGGGAAGGGAAGTTTAGCACCGGTAGATGGTTTCATGTAGTGGCTGGGTGGGGAAAGACATTGGCAGGATTGAGTACCCACTGTCAGTTTTAATTAATAGCTGGGTCAGGCAGGGGAGGGATACTGGTGGCAGGGTTGAGCATTCACCTCCAGTTTTCTGTACTGGCCAGGTTGGCGGCGGGGGGTTTGCACGTGTAGATGGTTTCATGTAGTGGCTGGGTTGGGAACCCATCCCAGTTTTGTTGAAGGGTTGGTGAATACTGAAATGGCTGCCACAAACAGGAAACAGCTGTTAGCATTATGCAACATGACTGTCACTCCTGATAAGGTATGAAACAGCATCACATATGTGGAGTGAAAAGCAGAGGAAAGGTTCAAAGTAAGAATTCGGAGTTGCAGAGCAAAACTCACTTTCATCTTGCATATTTCAGCCTTGGGCTTGGTAAGGACTGTCACAAATGCACTCCGCAGGTCAGGTCCTCTGCTCCCACAGTGGCAACCTCAGAGTGCAATAGGGTGAACAGATAACAGACAAGGTAACCCTCCTGTCTGCTTTGGGTCCGAATCACCTGTTAGCCTCGGGTTCTGGAGGGATTCAAACTATGAACCTTATGCTAGCATACCCAATTAATAGACTTGGATATGTACCCTCTTCAGAGGATGCAGTACAATCCCTCTCCCAGTGGCATCCAGACAGGTTTTCCAAAATGTACCCTTAGAACTGTATATGAGACCTAGGCATGTCTAACCTTTTTCAAGCTTAGTAACACCATGCAAGCCCTTTAATAGCTGTCAGACTTAAACACAGATTCAGCATCACATGTAAAATAACAGAAGAGCACAGGCAGCATTTTCAAGAGAATGTTGTTTACTAGAAAAATTGGAAAACAGGAACAATCAAATATAGAACAATTGTATCACAAATCTCACTGTCATCTACAAATAAAAAGGAAAGTTACAGAATACAAACTCCTACCACAGATACTTAATTCTTTTCTAACTAAGTATTACCTTTCTAAGTGCTTTTTTAGTTCAGAGCACTGTCTTTTTCAGAGTCCAAGGATCATATGTCACATTTCCGAGATACAATGTTTCATTTCGGGAGGCATCTCCCCTTCTGTGAGGTCAGTTGGACCCTCCCTTAGAGTTAATTCCTCATAAAATGATCTACAAGGATGTATTTTAAATGATGTGAACATCAGCAAAAAGCCATTTCCCAAATATGACAGTCTGGGATCAAACATTTCTTTGAACTGGTTGTGGTTCCTGTTCTCAGGAAAATCAAAGGATTTACAACTTTTAACACATTGTTGTCAAATAGCCTGTTCCTCTAGGAAATCATAAATGTTTATGAGGCTTATATCCTTTGGCAGATGGCCAGAGCCTTAATTAAGAACAGAACAGGAAATTCTAGATTAGAATTTCCCTTCGCTAGTCAATTTCACACATCCTGTGGTTTTCCTCACACTGACATCTTTTGTGGTCAGAGGTCACTCACTGCATCCTGGGTGTCAGGCAATCACATAGTATATATTGTATATTACAAATATCATACTTATAACCATAAACTGAGGGCAGAGCGTCACAAGGACTTCAAAGAAAAACAGGAGAACAACAGAGAGTGGGCGGAATTAGTGAGGAGAGCCAGTTATAGTTACTTAATAATATCTGCAAGTTAGAATGTTTTGGTGTCACTTTATATGTCATGGCACAGGCTTTTATAGGATAGTGTATGAATCACTACAGACAATAAGACTATTCTCAACCGAGTGGTTACTATGCCAACCGGATGACCTCGAGAGCGAAACTCAAGAGGTCTCTCAACTGGCATAGTAACCACGAAGTTGAGAAGAGCCACACTGTGTACTGTGATCCATATACTGTTCTATGTAGTGTATGGTGTCCTTCAAAACTAAATAAAAATGTAATGTGGCACCTTAATGTTTGTTTTTTTCTGAACAGAAATCTCAATACTTACTGCCGAGAGTTAGCCCTGGTTGCTAGGGCATGCTACGTGGTTGTAAGAGACATGGCGTATTTCAATTGGTTGACTTTTAGGTTTGGGTGGGGTTTTGAAGTTAAAAAAATAGTGGTTGTTCCTCTCACTTAGAGAGATGACATTAATTTGGAGGACTGGGTGTTGACATTTTTTATAAATCTGGTTGATCCTGCAGCACAGTAATAGTAAATTTTACTTATGTGGTTGATCCTGCCTTTTTCTTCTGCTGTCCTGTGGATCCTGCACTTCTCTGCTCGACCCATCATCACTTCCTTGCCACAAGTCACAAACGGCTTGTGAGCATTGTTTGATGATGTCCCTACTGCTGCAGAATGAAAAGTCGTTCTGCTGCAGTACGGACGTCACTGGTACAGCAGAATGACTTTTTACATAGTATGGAAATCCATGCTGAACCTCGTTCCACCGTACACTATATGGCAGTTATCTGGTAGTAACTGTGTAATAAAATGACAGTTATTGGTATTACACAGTTACACGGTAATGTCAATAGCTACACGGTTGTTCAACAGTTACTACCAGAAAACTAACATGTGACCTGAGCCCTAAAACCTAAAGAAATACAGAAGAATATTTGATCAGACATGCCATCCACGTGCTGTTATTTGTTTAATCCCTGTAGGGTATGGGGTGTAGAGCCTAAGGCGTTTGGACTATTAACTCTCCCCCATATCCATCCCTCCAAAGACAGACTAGGAGGTGTTGGATCAGGCCAAACACCGAGGATTAGAGCCCGCCCCTTTCTACAAGTCCATCACAAATTAGCTGTGGGGTATGCAACCAACACAATCCTTAGTCTCCAGTTAGATAAGTAACTACAGCTAACCTACACACCAGACCCGACCCCCCACCCACCTTACCGAACTGCCAAGGCAATGAGACTCTATGCATGTTGTTCCTTCCTGTGCATGTCAAGGAATGTAACATCTGTGTTGTATGCCTCTGGGTTAAAAAAAATCAGTTGCATCTGCCAGTAGATATTGAATAAAAGATTCTCAAATAGTGGCGGGTGCCGGTTCTTCTTCTTGCATTCTAAAGGTAACCCTTTCAAGGTTTACTCATGTTTTAGGTTAATGTAACTTGTCCTGAGCCTGGATGTTATCAGGGGATTTCCGTTTTTGTGGTACGATGGCTTTTGCTGCCACACATGCACAAAGTTACTAGTGTACTTGAAGTTTATGAATACATTTAAAATCTGTCGTGTCTTCCAGTGCATCGTATCTGGAGTTACAATTTGCAATGGTCTCACTTGCACCATTAGGGTGTCAACATGGCTCAGCTGGTACCACATCTGGCTCAGTGCCAGAAGGTTGTAGGTTCTAGTCTCAGACTTGCATTGGGCTCATACCTTGAACACTGGCACCCGAGTGCAGTACTGGGGGGGGGGGGTGCTGTACTGTTGTGGGGGTGCCATCCTTCAGATGACACGTTAAAATGAGGACCCTTCTATCCATCTCTGGTGCTGTCCTGGTGGGTGTCCAGATGGAAGTAACAGAACCCAAGGTACTTTTCGCAAGAGTATGGGATTTTCCCCAGTGTCCTGGCCAGCATTTCCCTTCTCATAAAACTAGTTTGTGCAGTTGTCCAAGGTTATGTTTGGGTGCTGATGTGTGAAATGGCTGCTACTACACATTCAGTCAATTCTCTACCAGTCCAACATTGCTTGCAAAGCACTTTGGGATACAATGTGTATGAAAAGCACTATATAAATGCTGATTCTTCTTCTTATGGTACCAGAATGACTCCACTTTGGTTTGCAGTTCTCAAAGCCTTAGCACTGGCGTAAGACCACACTTACAAATATATGCTACATACAATCTTGTGTGCTAGGAAATAAACAGTCCTGATTGGCCACAAATTAATGTTTAAAATTATGGTAAAACAGCTTCTGTTTGCTGGCCTCAGAGGGCAGTGGCTGTTACCACACTACTTATTGGATTCTGCCCATGAGGTTTTTCAAGCCCTGTGGATGGGGGGGGGGAGGATCATCTGCAAACTGGCAGGAGGGAGGTTCAGGGAGGAGGTCAGGGGGCACTTCTTCATCAAGAGGGTGGAGGCAGGGTGGAATACGTTTCTAGTGGAAATTGTCAATCAGAAAACAATTGAGGGATCTAAAAGGGGGTGGGACATAGTCAAGGGGAAGGTAAAAGTGCCAGGGGAGGTGGGCAATGCATCATGGAAATGTAAGTTCATGGGCTTTGCAATAAGCAGACTAGATTAACCCTATGGTCTTTTCCTGCTGGCAGCTTCGTATGTGTGTATGATGGATTGAAGGAGCTCCAAACGTGTATGTGTGTGTGTGTGTGTGTGTGGGGGGGTGCAGATCAAAGAGTGTGGGAGAAAAGAAGAGGTCTGTGAATATCTATAGTCCACCCCCCTATCCAGTTGAAATTATGTTTATTTTGTCTGCCCCACCTGTTTAGACTGATGTATTTGCAGACCTTGCTGAGAATCAAAGCTGGGACCCTGAATTCTGATGGCAACAGCTCTTATCATTTTGCTAATGGCAAACTCCCCCTGGCTGGAATGGGTAAGTGCTCTGTACTCCTTGACTATTTTTGTGATCCCTCTGACCACCTCTGAAGGAGCTGGCAGGACGGCTTTGGATTGCTATGACGTCAGCAGCTGAGGGAGCAAGACATTTCTCGGTAAGTGATGTGGTCCCTGCAAAGAACCATTTTCTGTAACTTTGTGTTGGGGGGAGGGGTTGGTGAATCAGAGACCAGAATAGATAAACATAATTTTTCTCGCCCTCCCACTGAGGGGAAAAGTTACGTCAAGACTGGCTTCTGAGATATTTTATGTTAAGAAAAAGGCTTTACTGAAATAAAAGGACTTAAAAAATCTCCAAGCTAGAGTTGGTAACAACTTCTCCCAAACATCAGGACTGATCTGTGAAATGTTTGTTTTAACACCCCCCAACCCCCAAATGTACTACTTACACATGCCTACCTTCTGGAATAGCTCAAAGAAAATGCAATGCTTAAAACATAAAAGGGAAACCATGATTTCCAAAAAGGACTAGAAAAGGCCTCTCCTTCATGGGGGAAGTTTGGGTTGAAACTTTGTTTATTTATTATTTATTTATTTCATTTTGGTATCCGGGTAGGCCCAATAGAATCAGAGGTCCCTTTTTCAGGGTCAACCCGGAATTAGTTATACATAGGTAGAGCAGATATTATAACAAGTGGTACAGAAGGTTTGTTTATCTATTTATTTCAAAGGTTTTACAAGGAAAGACATACTGAGCTGTTATCAGCTCGTTTCGGAAATGTCCTGGGAGGAGGGAACAGGAGGAGGAGAGAACAGAAACAAAATACAGAGTGAAAATACATAGAAAATAAATAAGTGTATCAGAATACGTAAGACAAGAATGCCTAAGCAGGCTGTGTCCAGTTCTGAGACCCCATCTCCGCAAGGACATAGACAGCGTGGAGGCAGTCCAGAGGAGGGCAACTAAAATGATGCAGGGTCTGCACCAGAAGCCATACAAAGAGAGACTAAAGGAGCTTAATATGTATACCCTCGAGGAAAGGGGGATGATAGAAACTTTTAAGTACCTCAAGGGAATCAACAAAGTCCTGGAGGGTAGCATCTTTCAGAGAAAAGATGTGCAAGAACAAGGGGCACAATCTGAAGACAGAGGGAGGCGGCTCAGAGGTAATGTGAGGATATTTTTCACAGAGAGGGTGGTGGGCGCATGGAGCAGCTTTCTGGAGGAGGTTGTGGGGTCAAAAACAGTTGGGAATTCAAGAATGCATGGGACAGGCGTAAGGCAATTCTGGTGGGGGGTAGGAGGAAGTAGGCTGTTGGTTAACCAGGATCTGCAGCTTATCCAATAGGCAGGGAAATGGACAGACTGGGTGGGCCAAGCGGTCCTTATCTGCCATCAAAGCCTATGTTTCTTAGTTTCTAAGAAAAAAATGACAATCAGAAGATTATAGCCATTCTGTTCTCAAAGAGAGCTCATCCTGAAAAAAAAACGATCCCCAGACAGGACGGAAAAGGCCTCTCCTTCATGGGGAAGTTTGGGTTGAAACTTTGTTTATTTATTATTTATTTATTTCATTTTGGTATCGGGTAGGCCCAATAGAATCAGAGGTCCCTTTTTCAGGGTCAACCCGAATTAGTTATACATAGGTAGAGCAGATATTATAACAAGTGGTACAGAAGGTTTGTTTATCTATTTATTTCAAAGGTTTTACAAGGAAAGACATACTGAGCTGTTATCAGCTCGTTTCCAGATTGTGTCCTGGGAGGAGGGAACAGGAGGAGGAGAGAACAGAAACAAAATACAGAGTGAAAAATACATAGAAAATAAATAAGTGTATCAGAATACGTAAGACAAGAATGCCTAAGCAGGCTGTGTCCAGTTCTGGAGACCCCATCTCCGCAAGGACATAGACAGCGTGGAGGCAGTCCAGAGGAGGGCAACTAAAATGATGCAGGGTCTGCACAGAAGCCATACAAAGAGAGACTAAAGGAGCTTAATATGTATACCCTCGAGAAAGGGGGTGATAGAAACTTTTAAGTACCTCAAGGGAATCAACAAAGTCCTGGAGGGTAGCATCTTTCAGAAAAAAGATGTGCAAGAACAAGGGGCACAATCTGAAGACAGAGGGGGGGAACGGCTCAGAGGTAATGTGAGGAAGTATTTTTTCACAGAGAGGGTGGTGGACGCATGGAACGGCTTTCTGGAGGAGGTTGTGGGGTCAAAAACAGTTGGGAATTCAAGAATGCATGGGACAGACGTAAGGCAATTCTGGTGGGGGGGTAGGAGGAAGTAGGCTGTTGGTTAACCAGGATCTGCAGCTTATCCAATAGGCAGGGAAATGGACAGACTGGGTGGGCCAAGCGGTCCTTATCTGCCATCAAAGCCTATGTTTCTTAGTTTCTAAGAAAAAAAATGACAATCAGAAGATTATAGCCATTCTGTTCTCAAAGAGGAGCTCATCCTGAAAAAAAAAAAACGATCCCCAGACAGGACGGGAAAAGGCCTCTCCTTCATGGGGGAAGTTTGGGTTGAAACTTTGTTTATTTATTATTTATTTATTTCATTTTGGTATCCGGGTAGGCCCAATAGAATCAGAGGTCCCTTTTTCAGGGTCAACCCGGAATTAGTTACACATAGGTAGAGCAGATATTATAACAAGTGGTACAGAAGGTTTGTTTATCTATTTATTTCAAAGGTTTTACAAGGAAAGACATACTGAGCTGTTATCAGCTCGTTTCCGGATGTGTCCTGGGAGGAGGGGAACAGGAGGAGGAGAGAACAGAAACAAAATACAGAGTGAAAAATACATAGAAAATAAATAAGTGTATCAGAATACGTAAGACAAGAATGCCTAAGCAGGCTGTGTCCAGTTCTGGAGACCCCATCTCCGCAAGGACATAGACAGCGTGGAGGCAGTCCAGAGGAGGGCAACTAAAATGATGCAGGGTCTGCACCAGAAGCCATACAAAGAGAGACTAAAGGAGCTTAATATGTATACCCTCGAGGAAAGGGGGGGGATGATAGAAACTTTTAAGTACCTCAAGGGAATCAACAAAGTCCTGGAGGGTAGCATCTTTCAGAAAAAAAGATGTGCAAGAACAAGGGGGCACAATCTGAAGACAGAGGAACGGCTCAGAGGTAATGTGGAGTATTTTTCACAGAGAGGTGGTGGGCGCATGGAGCAGCTTTCTGGAGGAGGTTGTGGGGTCAAAAACAGTTGGGAATTCAAGAATGCATGGGACAGACGTAAGGCAATTCTGGTGGGGGTAGGAGGAAGTAGGCTGTTGGTTAACCAGGATCTGCAGCTTATCCAATAGGCAGGGAAATGGACAGACTGGGTGGGCCAAGCGGTCCTTATCTGCCATCAAAGCCTATGTTTCTTAGTTTCTAAGAAAAAAAAATGACAATCAGAAGATTATAGCCATTCTGTTCTCAAAGAGGAGCTCATCCTGAAAAAAAAAAAACGATCCCCAGACAGGACGGGAAAAGGCCTCTCCTTCATGGGAAGACGAGGGATGGAGGTTTATAACTATCCTGTTCTGAAAGGAGAGTTTATCTTGAGAAAAACAATCCCAAATATGACTAGAAAAGGCTTCTTCTTCATAGGAAAATTAGACTTGAAAGTTTTCAACCATCAATGTTAGAAAAGGAGAAGTCACCCTGAGAAAAAATGATCCCCCAAACAGGACTAGGAGATGTCTCTCCTTCATGGTGAAAATGGGGTTGGAAGTTTAGAAGCATCCTGTTCTGAAAGCAGAGGTCATCCTGAGCACAATTATTCCTAAACAGGACAGTGAAAGGCCATTGCTACCTTGGACAACAGCCATTATAAAATGGACAAAGGATTTCAAGCAATCTGATTGGTTGTTAGCCATGCATTAAATGTGTCTAATGCACAGCTAAAACTAGAAACCCCATTTAGAACACACAGGCCCATTTGATAAGTGCAATAAGCCACTCCGGGGATGTGCATTAGACAGTTCTAATGCACGGTTAGGGGACTGGATGCACTTGGCCTGTGGCCTCGTGCCTCACTACGTCCCCCGAGCCATGCATTAGAACTGTCTAATGCACACCCCATTGTGTCTTATTGATTACTTATTCTCTGTGGAATTACTTAAGGGGGTATTTATTAATTGTACATTGCAGAATTCCCATAGAATGGTGACCATCTGACCTTCAGGTGTCCCACATTTTTGGAATCATTCCCTATTCCCAGCTCTCTTGCCCCACTCTCTTCACTTCAGCACCCTCAGTCTGCATTACCTCTCTTTTCAACTGTTGCGTTTGCAAGAGGGGAACCAGAGAATTGAAACTTTGCAAGACAGAATATTAAAAACCAGAACTTGTGGGGGGGAGGGTGTTACCCCAACTACGGGAAATGAGGTTTACCTAAAACAAACAAAACAATAATTTAACTGTTAGCTTCTCAGCTGTTCCTCGAGAGGTGGAATGTTCCACTGCTGACAGAGATCGACGCCCTCAAACACAAACAAAACAAAGTAAGCTGAAACAAAAATACACAGAACAAGATAGGAACACTTACAAAAAATGCAAGTACATTAAAAGAAAACAAAACTCTTTTCATTAGAGTTCTCCACCATTAATACCCGGTGTTCCCTCCTGTTAGGGAGAGGGAATTGAGCCATTCTGCATGGCAGGCAGCAGCTTTTGTTGCATATGTGACAGAGGGAACTCAGGAAGGAAAAAATTGGAACGTCCTACTTATGAGGCACAGCTGAGAGTTGCGCTATACCTTTCGATTGTCCCTCATTGGGAGGGAAGTCCCACCTTTTGCCAAGAACAATCCTCTCTGTCCCATATGTAAATGACACGGTCCCACACCACACAGAGGTATTCCTACTTCTCAACTGCCCCTTTTTTGTAGGTGGGATACCCATCTTTTTATCACCCAAAATCCCCTCTGTCCCACATGAATTGGACACTGGCTGGAATATTCCTTTGATTTCTCAGGTGAAGTGAGCCTCTGCCAAGCCCTATTTCTGTATCTTGCATAGAAACATGGACACTGCTGTCAGATACATTCCAAGGGCCCAACCAGTCTGTGCATCCTACCTCATCCCTGGGCCGTGTCCTGTAGGGTTATCTCCCTCTGCCCCATCTCCTAAAACCCTTACTGCCCTACTTCCTCCCAAGCAAAATTATGAGCCCCCTCACTCTTCCCCAGCCACATTTAAACTCTTTTTTTAGTACCCACCCCCACCAACAAATTGTTCTGTGGCTCTGCTACTCTTACAGGAAAGCATTCCCTCAAATCTCTCCTGAATTTAACCTCTGCCAGTCTCCAGTCATGTTCCCTTGTATCTGCATCCCTAGTGCTAATAAACCGTTCTGCACTGTTCAAGCTTGTTTATTCCCCTTAGGAACTTCTAGGTCTTTATCATGCCCCCCCCCCCCTTCCGTTCTGGCCTCCAGCAAGTACATATGGCCTCCAGTCATTCCTCTCAAAATCTGCTGTGCTGGACCTGGAACCCTTTTGTGACCCTTTGCTACACCAACATAGGTCTAACTTTGTACTTTCTCAGGTGCAGACTCCAGAATGGGGCACTGTATTCCAGGTGAGGCCTCATCAGTGACCTTTACTGCAGTTAATATCGGTCCCCCTCTTTGTTGTTGAGGCACAGGTCAGAAAGCACAGAGAAAACCCAGGAGCAGTTGTAAAAATCACCAAAACTTTATTTATTGTAGCGGTAACATTAAATAAAATAAACCTGTTGAGAATAAACTATGTACAGAAGCAAAAATAAAATCTTTCTTGTAAAAAAAATCTCTCTTGCAGCTCAGCTTAGCTGTTTTTATAAGTCTTTCTCAACCTCCATCCTTTGCAAGCATCCTGTTCTTTGTAAATTTCAGGAGCTGCTAGAACATTGAGAACTTCCTGAGGTCCCCACAGCAACTGCAAAAGGCTCAGGCATTTGCACCCAATTAACCTCTAGCTTTTTACAGTTATCTCAAATTATAAATATATATATATATATATACATTTCAACAGTAATACCATATTTTTTAAACAAAAGTGATCCCATTATCAGTTTCATTTAATACATTGATTTGAGCGTATTTTTTTATCCTAGCAGATCTAGATATGCAATGGAGGAAAAACAGACAGCAAGAGAAAACAGAGAGACAGTGAGAGGCAAATGATTGCGAGACTGTTTGGGTTGATCAAGTCTGAAGTCTCACAGTAAAATCTGGTTGCGCAACCAGGCAGAGGAAACAGAAAAGAAAAGGAGTACAGATCCTTGCAGTTACACACTTTCTCCAAAACAAATGGGACAGGGTCCTATTCTACCCTTTCACACTCTTCTACTGTCAAAACCTCTCCCAGTACACCCCAGAATCCTTATTGCCTTGCTGAATGTCTTATTTCACTGATTGGTTGCTGACGCCCAAATAATGACGCCCAGATCTCCCTCCTTGGTACTACTGGCCACCCTAAACATAAATACCTCACAGGGGTGAATAAGGTACAGGAGGGGAGTATTTTTCAGAGGAGAAGGTGCACGAGAACAAGGAGGCAGGCAATGAAGCCAGGAGTGGGGGATGTGAGGAAGTACTTCTTCACTGAAAGAGTGGTGGATGCCTGAAACAGTCTTCCAGAGAGGTGGTGTGGGTGAAAACAGTGGTGGGCTTCAAGAATGCACAGGATAGGCACAAAGGAATCTTTGTGGAGGGGGTAGCTGGACATCAGGTAGGGTCTGAAATGACAGCATAGGCAGAGAAAAATGGCCAGACCATGAGGGCCAAGTGATCCTTATCTGCCAACAAATGTTATGTTTCTGAACACCCTCCCATCCAGTACTTGTCTGTGGATTCTTTTTCCCTGTGTGAATCGCTTTGCATTTCATGGCATTGAATTTTAACTGTCATACTTTAGACCACCTCTCTAGCCTTTCCTGGTCCTTCTGTGGTTCCTCTTCCTCACTGTCCGCCCTGCTGCAGTTGTGTATCTCCTCTTCCTCACTGTCCGCCCTACTGCAGTTGTGTATCATCTGTAAAGAAGCACAGATTACCCGTCATACTTTCCCCAATGTCACCAATGAACATATTGCATAGGACAGGCCCTACGACTGATCCCTGTGGCACTCTGCTCACGACCTACCTCTCTTCTGATTTGACCCTGTTTACAACCCTCTGCTGCCTCCCCCCAACCAGTTCACCACACACGTGGTTTAACCCCTTCTGTACTCCCAAGTCCTCTAACCTTTTTGTCAGCCTCCTGTGTGGCACTGAGTCAAGGTTTAGTTGAAATTTAAGTAAACCTAATGCCTGTCCTCTGTCCTCCTCCCCTGTGACCCAGTTGAAGAACGCTATTTGGCTGGTCTTACATGACCTCCCTGCCCCAAATCCATGCTGTTTACTATTCTGCAACCCATTTTCTTAGAGGTAGGTCACTGAGTTTTCCTTCACTAGTGTCTCTATCAGATTACATACGCTGGAGGTAAGACTGACCGGCCTGGAATTTCCAGGGTCCTTCCTGCCACCCCCCCCCCCAATGAAGCAGGACAGCGTCTGCAATTCTCCAATCCCTCAGCGCCCCTGCAGACTGGAGTGAGCCATTAGACTGCACACTCAATGACACAGCCAGCGCTGGCGTCAATTCCCTCGCCCCCTTGGGGAAAGACCATCTGGGTCCAGTGCCTTATCTTTGTTTAGGGCATCCATCCCTATTTTCAACCAATCAACTACTGTATCTTCTTTTCACTGGCACTACTTAGCCAACTCCATTCTAGATGTCACCCCTCACAACCTTGTGGGGGGGAGGGCCGGGGAGACTCCTGGAATCAGCTGATCATCAGAATGCAGTCGGACAACATGCTTCATGCTTCCATACCAACCACCAATTTTAACACCCATAAACTCTCCCAACTCCCTTATATAGAACCACCCCCACCACATATGAACTGTTATTGTGGAGGATCGAAATGGGGGGGGGGGTCATCCATGCCATCAGTGCTGCTTGCATGATCCACTGCAGGAGGTACTCATGCGGAGGGGAAGGGTGACCCCCTTCTGCAGAAGTCTGATAAGATCGTACAATACCATACCATACCGTACTGTGCCATGCACTCTTTATCAAAAACCTGCCTAAGGTTTGCAGCTTTGCCAACATGCTGTTATATGCAGATGATGCCATGTTTGTCCATGACAGGGACATCAATGTCACTTGAGAGAACTCTCTACAGTAGCCCCCACCCCGTCCAAGACTGGTTCACAAAAGAAAAGTTAATATTGAACATACGTTAAGCACAAGTAATATTGCGTGGCTCAGCCCCAGAGGTTAAAATGTACACACCTGGGACGGGATTTGCAGCATGCTCTGGGACTAAGTCCCACTTCACACCTGCTGGTGTGGAAAAAAAAAATCTTGGCACTGCCAGACATTCTGATTTTCAGCCTATGGTCCGCAGAGGCGGCAGGCGGAGCTGCGGAGTGTTATACCTGGTCAAACCAGGTGTAACATTTTGACACAGATGTGCCAAAAAACATCCGCAAGCAGCTGTAGATCATGGAGCTGGTTGCAAACAGATCTACAATCGAAAATATGGCATATGAGGAAAAACCTTATGGACACACAACATTTTTACGCAGGTGTGCTGAAAATGGCCAGTTTTGATAATCTGGCTCCTGATCTTCAGATTACAACCAGACATGGTGTTCCACTAGACGTGGTGTCTGCTTTCAGGTATTTAGGAATCTATATTATCCCCAGCCTCACTGTTAATGGCCATTTAAAATACATTAGCTCTGAGGAACATCACAAACTCTAGTCCCTGTACAGAGTCCGCAGGCTTTGACCACCATAACTAGAACTGTTATAGCTCAAGGTAACTTTCTTCCTGTGATTGACTATGGTGCTGTAGTTGTTGATGCTGCTCTGAAGACTGTATGAACAAAAAATGTTACCTCTATGTAAAGGTGGCCAGATTCACAACAGCCTACTTGTCAAGATCCCCTCACTGCCACAGTCTGAAAGCTTTGAAATAACTCTAAATTGTGGATAGAGCCCAGTGGACAATTGCAAAGTTTGCCTTCTGAATCTCTCTGAATTTGGTTAAATCATCTGGTTGTTGTTCCAAACCAATGTCCTCCTGTCACTTTCTCTGTTTTGGACCTCTTTGGGGCAAAATTATTTTGGATTTCGAGCAGCCTTACAATCCATTAGATACTCCCCTGCAATCAATGCTTTTTCAAGCCGCTACAAAGATCACTTACTGAGCATCTCTACTTGGGCCTGCCTTGATTAATCTTTGTGACTTTATATCTTTGTATGATCTTCTGACTTACGGTATGCTGTTCCTCTGTGATTTCATGTCCCTGCTCTGCACACTGTACCAACTGGTACCCAGGTCATGCCTGAAAGGACATTTTTATGTCACCAGTGTATTTACCCAGTTAACAAAATGAAATCAATCAATCAATTCCATACCATACCAGCTGTACTCTGCACCGTGCCATACCATACCAGCCATACTCCATACCGTGCCATACCATAGCAGCCATACTCCGCACCGTGCCATACCATACCAGCCATACTCCGCGCCGTGCCATACCATACCAGCCATACTCCGCGCCGTGCCATACCATACCAGCCATACTCGCGCCCATTCCCACACCAACCGCACCTCGCACTGTGCCATACCACACCAGCCATACTCACGCCCGCGCCATACCGCACCAGCCGTACTCCGTGCTCGCCATACCGCACCAGCCATACTCTGCGCCGCGTCATACAGTACCAGCTGTACTCCACGCCCTTCATACCACACCAGCCATACTCCGCTCATACCGCACCAGCCGTACTCGCGCCACGCATACAGACCAGCCGCATTCCACACCACGCCATACCGCACCAGCCGATTTCGCTTACACCGCACCAGCCATACCCACGCCATGCCATACCGCACCAGCTGTACTCCACGCCGCGCCATACCACACCAGCCGTGCTCCGCGCCATACCGCACCAACCGTGCTCCGCCGCTACGCACTGCACCAGCCGCACTCCACGCCACGCCATACCGCACCAGCCGTACTCTGCGCCATACCGCACCAGCCATACTCCGTGCCATGCCATACCGCACCAGCCGTACTCCACGTCGCGCCATACCGCACCAGCCATACTCCGCGCCGTGCCATATCATACCAGCCATACTTCACGCTGTGCCATACCATAGCAGCCATACTCCACACAGTGCCATGCCATAGCCACACCACACCTTACCATATCATACCATGCTATTTGCCATCCCATTACCTTTCCCAGTTACCAAATTTCAATAAATAAAATTAATACCATGCTATACTATGCCACATGCCATACCATATCATATCATGCCATACAATACCACATACCATACAATGCCACATACCATACCAAACCATACCACACAATGAAACTATATCATATCACACCATGTTATATAGTACCACATACCATACCTTGCCATACCATACACCACCGTACCATACCATACCATGAAACTACGCCATCTCACAACCTGCTATACAATACCACATATATACCAAACCACGCCTTGCTGTGCAATGCTGTTCCATGCCATGCCATACCACACCACACTGCGCCTTATCTTACCAAGCCATTCCACTTACCATACCAGACCTTCCAGTACTACACCATACAGTCCCCTAACCATACTATTCCATACCATATCACACCACACCACACCACTCCACACCACACCACACCACACCACACCATACCATATCATATCACACCACACCACACCACACCACACCACACCACACCACACCACACCATACCATACCACTCCATACTGTTTGCACTTACATGACACCTTTCATGCAAGCATCTCAAAGTACAGAAATGTAGAATTTGCTGGCGGAATGGGACCAGTAGGCCCATCTAGTCTGCCTTATTTCCTGGGCCCATGTAGTCTGCCTTATTTCCTGCCTATTACTGCAGCCTGGACCCTGTTTGGTTGCTGTTGTCCCTCCTGCCTCCCTTTCCTCTACCTGTTCTCCCCATGTGCCTAGCCTACACATGCCTGAAGCCCCTCACCATCTTTGGCCCACCACCTCTTCTGGCAGGTGGTTTCTAACCAACGCAGAAGTGAAAGCTGCACAGTTGCTGATGTGCCAGCAACACATCATTCTGCTCACCTAGTCTCCTTCTCCACTTGCAAAACCCATTGCTATTAAATGAGGTTAAGCAGTTGGTGGGTTACAAATGGAGGAAATTTGGCCTGGATACTTGGGAAATTCACTCATTCTTTCTGGAAGTGACATGGAATCTTAAATGTTCACCTGAACAACCACCAGAGCAGGTAGATGGGTCCGAGGTTAATGTCTCTTCCAAAAGGCGGCACCGGTGACAGCACAGTGTCCCACTAGGAAAGGAATGTTGATTAATATTGAGCCATTCATACACCCTGTATCCCAAAGTTCTTCGCATTCTGGGGGGAGGATATTGCAGCCATTTGAGGCACACAGGGAGTCTCCGAAACAGATCAGAGAGTGATTATTGAGCAGGTAAGTAGGTTGCATAGAAACAGAATTTGTCGGCAAAAAAGGACTGCTTTGCCCACCCAGTCTGCTCAGGGTCACACAGTAAAAGGCATTTTGGGTGGATTCAAGCCAGAGCTCTGCACTCTAAGCACTAGGGAGCTCATCTGTCTCCCTAACCCCTTGCTGGAGAAAGACTTGCAACTGCACCAAGGGGAGAGTGCTCCCTGCAGACCTGCCAACCGTACATCCCGCTGCAACTGGGATGTGTTTGGGGTCTCACTCATACAGAAATTTAATGAGGACCCACTAACAGGTTCAGAGTTGAAGCTTTTTATTCAGAAGTCATGTATATATCGTACTGAGCTGGGCTGGGTTACAATCACCACTCTACAAAGACCTGGACATGTAAAGTAAAAATGCAGAAGTGGGGTCATGAAGCTGGAGACAGCACAAAAAGTTAAGAACTGCAGATACAGAAGGGATAACACAAAGGACATAAGAAGTAAAAAGAACAGAATCCCGCAGTAATAAGAGATCATTTATCCCAGTAGCTGTAAGGGGGTGATAGTAGCCCCGGCCTGAAGAAGTGACAGGCACGCCATGACACATTAGCAGTAAGTGTGGGCTCTGCATTTTGTATATATATATATATATATATATATATATATTTTTTAGCTTTTGTTGACCGGGTAAGTGCACTAGACAAATCCTGCCTATTTTCAGGCACGACCCGGGGAAGGGGGATACAGATGAATGCCAACTGAAATTGAACCAGATTAAGCATATATATATATATATATGATCTATAACTAAAAGGCTTAAACTCTGAAGTGGTGTTTGAATCCACATTCCATTTCTATCCGAGTCGAACGTCCTGGTTTAAATGGACTAGACTCCTCCCGGTTCTATTATCTTTTCCCTAGGAGTGGAGAGCTGCTGCAGCTTTACGATTTTCAGATGTTTGCGGTTTCCAGTCCAACTAAAGCCCCACCAGGTTTGGAGTCCGCAATCTGAGGGGTTGAGGTTTCTTGGTGGTACTCTGCCCCACCAGGTTTGGAGTCCGCGATCTGAGGGGCTGAGGTTTCATGGCAGTACTCAGCCCCACCAGGTTTGGAGTCCACGATCTGAGGGGTTGAGGTTTCATGGTGGTACTCAGCCCCACCAGGTTTGGAGTCCGCGATCTGAGGGGTTGAGGTTTCATGGTGGTACTCAGCCCCACCAGGTTTGGAGTCTGCGATCTGAGGGGTTGAGGTTTCATGCTGGTAACGCTGCAGGCACTCCACGGGCTTGGTGGTGACAGATTCGGAAAAGACCCAAGTGCCACTGAGACAGACACATTCAAACCATTGCATGGACTTGCGACTTACTGTGAGGGCCTATTCCTTGAGACAGCACTCCGCAGAGCCCGTGTTCCCTAGAGGGACACACGGTTTAGTCCCTTGTGGATGTTCCATTTGTATGTTCAGTTTTGACCTTCAATCACATGCATTTTCATGGTCTGTTATTTTTAGAAACCCTTTAGCTATTTTTTTTCCTTTGCTTGAATCCGTCTCCCCCCTCCACCCCACCAGCCTCCCCCTCAGAGACCCTCTTCTATCTCCCCTTCTCGCTCTCATTCTTTTGTTTTATACCACATTGCATGAAAGGTCTCATATCAGGGGCCTGATCCATGATTCACAAAAATAAAATATAAAAAAGAGCAAGAACACAATTAGAAATAAGACAAACCACAAAACCCACAAGCATAACACCAGTTCCTGACACTGACAGTCAAAGCCATTTCAGTTTTTCCGCTGGCCAATCAGAATTAAATAATGAAATCTCTTTGTTTTATGAAGAATGAATAAAAAAAAAAAAAGTTCTCTCATGTCTCTGCTTTTCAGATGCCCTGACTCAATCTTCTTTCCGATGAGAGATAAGAAGAGTTCTTAATATTGAAAAACAAGCAATTTTAGGGGGAGGGAGCCTCGTGCATTCTTGCAGTCCAATCAGAGGCACCTTGTGTTCCCACAGTGACGTCAATTTAGATGAGGCTGAGCCTAAGTTATATTGTTTCATGGGACAGAGAGGTCAGTTTGTCAGATTTAAACCAACAAGGCATAGACACAGACATCCAACCTCATAGGGGCAGTCTGCTCATTTGAGAATTTGTGGCTTTTTTTTTTTATTATTGTGGCATTTTGGTAACTCCTTTGAAGCTAAAGGAATGCAACTTCTTCTAGGACTTGTCTTGACCCTCGGGGTGGTTAGTGAAGGTAAGCGGCTCTCACATTTTGTATGTTTTATTTTATTTGCTGGTGACCGGGGTAATGCCCACTAGGCACAAGTGCCTGTTTTCAGGGGTGACCCCGGAGCACTGGGGAGGTTAAGTGACTTGCTCAGAGTCACACAGCATGCAAGTGGAGGTTGTGGGAATCAAACCCAGATCTGCTGGATGTACCAAGCTCATTCATAGCTCATAAACCTCTAGACTACACTACCAGCCCTATAATTCTCATTATTTCCCTAATTTTTGTTCCTCTTGGATCTCATTGTACCCCACCCCGATATTCAGGGTCACCCAGGTCGCACCCATCTCTGGCTTGGGCGGGGGGGGGGTATGTGGCTACCTTCCCATGGGACATTGACATTGCTCTGTGATTGGCTCAGGGAAGGCAGTGCAGGACTGCCAGGTGATCCCGTCCCTCCACCATCTGCAGGAGTTGAGCCCCTCACCTTTGCAATGCAGACAGCCTCCAGTTGGCCTCAGCGTGGGAATCTGGGGCATGAATTCAGACCTTAGTCTCCCAGCTGACAGTGGGCTGCACAACTGTTGTGCCACAGGTCAAGTCAAACCGTGGCCCTTTTACTAGCATATGGTAACATTTTATTCTCAATTTATGCATATGAGCACATATACATTAATTTTTGTTGTTAGTTTTGTGCAATTTTTAGCAAGTGCTTTTGAATTGTAAATTTGACAATCTCACAGTCTCATGAACTGCATGTAATACATGTGCTGTATCTCTCTCTCTGTGTGTGTGTGTGTGTGTATATATATATATATATATATATATATATACACACACACACACTTGCATACATATACGTACACACAAACATTTATAAAATGGGTGAGAAAAATCCTACTGTACCATTGGTGCAAACATATCACACGACCATGCATTATTCCCAAATGTCCACACATGTGCCTCTTTTTCATGTGCCCCCCCCATATATTTATTTTCTGTCTATTTTATATATACAATAACACACTTCAGGTCTGCGGTTTCTGCTGATACATGCAAATCTTAGGGGATTAAAAGCACTCAGCTTTGCTCATGCCTCACAGTGCACCCAAGGCATGCACATATCAGTGTGACCACACCCCCTGTTGTATATTATCATAGATGTATAGCTATCAATATATGTTTCAGCATATAGTATTTATTACAATATACAGGGAACATGCAGTGACTTCACTCAAAGTATGCGTTTGATTTTATCTTCAAGTATCTTGAGCAAGACCCAAACTCATGAGTCGTGGAGCCATGACTGATTCTGTACAGTCTTGTCCCCCATAAATAATAATATTCAGGCTTTTCCATATTCAGTTTATACAACATTAGTTTCCTAGTTACAGCTTTTAAAACAGCTCTTTCTATGAAGATGTAACCGTTAGGATATTCTGAGCAGACTGGATGGACCCCCGGTTTCTTTCTGCCATCACTTCCTATGTTGCTGCGTTTCTGAATGTGCCTTTGAGGAGGCAGTATAGCGCAGTGGGTTAAGGTTCTGAGCTGCAGATCTGGAGACCTGGGGTTGAATCCCACAGCTGCCTAGGTGCATACTGTGTGATCCTGAGCAAGTCACTTAACTTCCTTGTGCTCCCAGGTTGCATCTGGAAACAAGCTGTGGCTTAGCGTGTCTCTCCTAGTTAAACAATGTCCCCCTTCCCTTGATTTCAGCTGCTGGCTTCTGTGCTGCTGCACAGAACTAGTGTGATGTCATCAGCATTGTGAAAGCTTGCTACTGTCTGGTTCCATATTTCACTGTAGTACATCTAGCCTTTCGAGATATCAGTTGCGATGGCCTACTCAACAGTAAAGATGATGCTATCTTGGAGCCTGGGTATTAAATAATATGGGATGTACAATAGTCATGTGATAAGATTCCACCATTCCGATTCCAACATTGTCTAGGGGTTAGAGTACTGGCTTGGAAGCAGGAGATCACCTGAACGAAAATTACTAACTGCATGACCCTGACAGGTCATTTAGCCTCTCACTGCTTCAGTCAACCCAGCTGTAACAATGGGTAAAAGCAGGATCCCACAGAAAGTGGGATATTTCAACTCAGCTGGGCTATTCTTGGTAAACACACTGTAAAAATAGGTAAAAAACAGGACTCCACTGTAAACAAGATATCACATCTGAGCTGAGCTCTCCTGGGTAAACACACTGCAAAAATGGGTAAATCTAGGACTCCACTGAAAATGAGACATTACAGGCTCAATTTGCAAAGCCCCTGCAAACACACTGATCCTGGTGCACCAATCTCTGATTGCGGTGCTTCTTGATTTCTTGGTGCTGACCGGGATTTTCAGTGCCCTGCAGCAAGCGCCGCAAGTTAGATCAGCTCCTCCTTGCTCTAGCTTGTGGCATTCATGGGATACGTTTGACGGGGCTCATGCCAAATATTTGGCACAAGCCGCCGTAAATGGGGGCAAGTGACGCAACTCCACCCGATGTACTCCAATCAGATGCATTTGTGGCAAAGTTGATTGGTGCAGTTGCACCAAAAAATTGGTTAGACACAGGGCTTGGTGCAAGCCCAGCGTCACTTTTTAAAAATCGAGCCCTACATCTCAGTTAGATTGTCCTGAGTAAATACTAAGACCAGGACCCCACTGAAAATGAGATATTGCATCTCAGCTGGACTACTCTGGGTAAATTCAATGTAAAAATGGGCAAAATCAGGACCCCACTGAAAATGAGATATTGCATCTCAGCTGGTCTGTTCTGAGTAAATATGTTGCAAAAATGGGTAAAAGCAGGACCCCACTGAAAATGAGAAACTGCATCTCAGCTGGTCTATCCTGGGCAAATACACTGTAAAAATGGGTAAACTGCAGGACCCCACTGAAAACGAGATATTGCATCTCAGCTGGACTATCCTGGGTCAATACAGTGTAAAAATGGGTAAAAGCAGGACCCTACTGAAAATGAGATATTGCATCTCAGCCAGACTATTCTGGGTAAATACATTATAAAAATGGGTAAAATGCAGGACCCCAATGAAAATTAGATACTGCATCTCAGCAGGTTTGTTCTGGGTAAATACACTGTAAAAATTGGTAAAATGCAGGAGCCCACTGAAAATGAGATACTGCATCTCAGCTGGTCTGTCCTGGGTAAATACACTGTAAAAATGGGTAAAATGCAGGAGCCCACTGAAAATGAGATACTGCATCTCAGCTGGTCTGTCCTGGGTAAATACATTGTAAAAATGGGTAAAATGTAGGACCCCACTGAAAATGAGATACTGCATCTCAGCTGGTCTGTCCTGGGTAAATACACTGTAAAAATCGGTAAAATCAGCACCTCATTGAAAATAAGGAATTGCATCTTAGCTGGGCTGCTCCAGGTAAATACTAAAACCAGGACAACAGTGAAAACAAGATATTGCATCTCAGCTGGGCTATCCTGAGTAAATATATAGAGAATACTGGATGGGCAACTATGCACAACCAATGTGTTCTGTCACAGACAGGTTCTGATTGAAGCTCAGGAGTCCGTGGGAATCAGAACCCCCGAGGTGGCATAACAGTGGTTGTGCTTAAAGTTGCTCATCCTGTATTTTTTATATTGTATAGAAAATACTGTGAAGTGTTGTGCTGTCAAGTCACTGAATTCCCTGCCCTCCCATTGCTGTCACTTCACTCACTGTCCATAGTCCACTGTGTGAAATGTGCGTGTGGCAGTTCTTTTGCTTTCAAAATGAAAACTGACTCCTGCAGTCTCTAGAAGTTTCAGAATGCTGTTGTACCACAGATGGGTGCAATTACATTCCATGACCTTTGAACTGTGGTACAACAGCATTTTTAAATGGGTTGAATACTATACAGAACAACGCTCTGCTATACACTGCTGTGCTGTAAACATGGGTAAATGTGGGACCCCACTGAAAACGAGATCTTGCATCTCTGCTGGGCTATCCTGGGTAAAATGGTAAAAATGTATACTTGCAATTCATTCAGTTTAATATTGTAGTTATATTGTTTTTCCATTCTCCATGGAAATGCACCTCGCCATCTTTCCTTGTTAAATTTATAATTATTCTCATTCTCCTTTAGAAGGCATTCATTTCTATTCTATGACACAATTCTTCGCTCCTACAGCACTCATCTTCTCGAAGTTCCTAACGTGAAACTTTCCATGGCTGGTGGTAAATCGTTTTCCTTTCCTGCACCTAAACTTGGAATACCACCGCTATCCGAATGCTTGACTGTCTCCTGCTTTCTTATTTATTCTCCCTTTTCCTTTGACTCTAAACTTCTTCTTTCCTTCTATCCTATTTTTTTTTATTCCTTGGTAGCCAAGTGAGGCCCATTAGGCACAACTGCCTGTTTTCAAGGGCGACCTGAGAGCTTTGGGGAGGCTGAGTGACTTACTCATAGTTACACAACATGCAACTGGAGGTTGTGGGAATCAGCAGTAGCGCCCTTGTAGTGCAATGGTCTTAGAGATAAGTTTGAATCTTCTGGTTCGCTACAATGTTTTAAATCAAATTTTAAACACTATCTGTTGGCACAGGATGATTGTAAACGTTTTAATTAATATGTTTATTTGTTTATTTCTGTTTATTGCTTGTATCTTTGTCGGGGGTCAGACCTGAAAAAGGACCTTTTTGGTCCAGTGTCTTTACCTGCTTAACAAACTTTAAATAAATAAAATAAAACCCAGGTCTGCTGGATGTACCAAGCTCATTCACAACTCGTTACTCTAACCTCTGGGCTGTACTGCCTGCCCCACCTAGTTTTACATTCTGATATGACTTACCGTTGTCTGTCGTATCCTCTCTGACTACCATGACTTTTCTGCTTCATCTTATTTCAATACTATTTTATAGCCCATCTGAGAAGCACTTTCAGCTACTTTGGGATGGCAGTCGCTTTATTTATCCATTTTTTATAAAGCTTTTTAGCGCTCGGGGTTCAGGCAGGCAGGCTCTCAGCCTCATCTCTGCTTCTCCAGGCTGCCGAACACTTCTCCAGTCCCCATGTGTCCCCCATGGATTGCTCCCTGTGGTGGGGCCGGGGGGGGGAGGAGGGCAATCATTCCCCCAGGTATATGGTACCCAGGGAGACCGGCTAGCGGTGCGGTCTGAGAGGGAGTGGGTGGGGCTTCATGAAGCAAGCCTGACTCTGCTTTTCCTTGCTTCCTCCCCTGTTACGCTTCTGTCCGTCATGCTAGTACTGGTCGTGATGACACCCCCTCTTTGTGCTTCCCACAGCCGGACTGCCGCCTGGCCTCCGACTGGCGGCAGCCTAAATCCGGGCTGACCCCCTTCCCTAAGACAGGAGAGCAGTCCACTGGATACTCAATCCTCTCCCACCCCGGTCGACCCCTGGCAACTGGAGCTTGTTCCTGAACTTGGGTCTCCAGCATGGCAGAAGGTAAGACACACAGTGCCTCTGCCCTCTACTCTACCAGGCCAGCTTTTGGCAGACACGTTATTAAAGCAAACTGTACTGTGTTATAAATTCATTTTACACAGGAGACCAAAATTCTTAAAATAAAAATGTAACTCTGTAGTGACCTTTCGTCTCTGTTTCTAGTTCACAGCGCCTCACAGAATGATGTGTTTGCTGCGGTTGGCTCGGGGGCTTTCCTGCCATGTCCCTGGTTGGAGGCAGACTCCACACAAAGCAATGGCTACAAGAGACTCTCTGTGCTGTGGAGGAGGAAAACCCAGAAGAGCAGGTAACAGTCCACTGGAGGTGGGGATGGGGAAACTAAAGCTTGCCTGTGAGTCACATATAAATTGAGTCTGCCAGGTCTCAGCTGAGATTACAGTACAGAGTCAGCTCCTCAGACCATGGCTGAACTAAGCACTATGTACTAATTCTGCAGATACACACAGTGCTTCCACCATTGCCCCTCCCCCTTGAAGAGCATATGGTCCCTCCAGGTCAGGGTTGGGGTATATTGGTGGAACAGTGTGTGGGGAAGCCTGCACTGTGCACTGCCCACACTGTACCTATCCCTGTGGATAAACAAGGGCTTCAGTCCCTCTCCCCTTCAGGAGAAGGTGGGTCCCTCCAGGTCAGGGTTGGGGTACATTGATGGAGCAGTGTGTGGAGAAGTCTGCACTGTGCACTGCCCACAATGTACCTGTCCCTGTGAATAAACAGAGGGCTTCAGTTCCTCTCACTCCAAAAGAAGTGGGAGGGGGGCCTCCAGGTCAGGGTTGGGGTACATTGGTGAGGCAGTATGTGGAGAAGCCTGCACTGTGCACTTCCCACACTGTACCTGTCCCTGTGCATAAACAGAAGAGTTTTGTCCCTCAAATTCTGTCTGTCTGTGTTTCTGTCCATGTCTGTCTATCTATTTATCTATCTATGTTTCTAATCAGTCGCCACCTGTCTTTTTGCCTATTCTGTCTATTGCCCCCCCCCCCCCCCCCCCGGCACCGCATGCCTCTCTATGAGGTAGTGAGTACTGTATGATGCTTATGCCATAGAAATCTTTCTTGGGCTGCAGTTTGTGTTTCATTAAAGCTTTCTTCCTCCCAACAGTGACTTCAGCACCGTGCTGTCGGTGGAGAACAGCGGCCTAGTGAAGAAGGGTTTAGTGGTGATTGGTCGAACCTGGGTCACAGAGTCCTTCTTCCGCAAAGGGAACTACTCACTCTGGATTCAGCCAGTACAAATGGACGATGCTGGAATCTACATTTGCAAAGTCGAGTATGGCACTGACAGCATATCGCGCGAAGTCCGATTGCACACCATGGCAGGTAGGCAAGGGCATGTGAGAAAAAGGGTTTTAGGGTGGCAAATACTGCAAAGCATTGGGGTCTGTGAGTTAGTGAGGTTACTGCACAGTGCTGGGGTCTGTGAGTTAGTGAGGGTACTGCACAGTACTGGGGTTCTGTGAGTTAGTGAGGTTACTGCGCAGTGCTGGGGTCTGTGAGTTAGTGAGGTCACTGCACAGTGCTGGGGTCTGTGAGTTAGTGAGGTCACTGCACAGTGCTGGGGTCTGTGAGTTAGTGAGGTCACTGCACAGTGCTGGGGTCTGTGACTGTGATACTACTGTACAGCACTGGGGTTTGGAACTGTTGGTAGGTTGTTGCACAGTGAAGGGGTACAAAGAACCGGACTGTGGATTTTATATTCTTGTGCAGCAACTGGAAACTTACAGCTGTGTCACATCCGCCAGGAATGGAAAAAAGGGAATACAAATGGAAAGAAATGAGACAAATGGAATGACTAGCTAATTCTGCTCTCAATCTGTTTCCTTTGCAGTGCGTCCTAATCACCTGGACTCCCTAACAGAGGAGGACTCGGTGACGTTGACCTGTGACATCACTGGAGATCTTCCACGTGGTACTACCTTGCAGTGGTACCATGACGGGACACCTATTTTTGGATCCCGATATCAACTGAGCCACACCAAGAAAGAGCTTTCCATTAAAGGGTTAAGAAGCACTGATGCAGGGCGATGGACATGTCAGCTGAGACAAGAAAGTACCGTGACTGAAGCAGCCTTCGCACTTGATGTATTAGGTATGTTTTTATTCCTTCCTTGCCCAACCTGTGTACCTCTATTTTGGGCCCCACAGTGCCCCCACTGCATGCTGGACTCGCTTCCCACTACCTACCTCCTCATCCTGACTTCTCTCAAAGCCCTCGCTGTCTGCTGGATGTATCTCCCACTACATTTCTCCACATCCTGACTCCCCTTAGAGCCATCGCTGCCTGCTCAACTCTCCTCCCACTATCTGTCTTCACATCCTGACTCCCCTCAGAGCCACCGCTGCCTGCTCGACTCTCCTCCCACTATCTGTCTCCACAATCTGATTCCCCTCAGAGCCACCGCTGCCTGCTCGACTCTCCTCCCACTATCTGTCTCCACATTCTGATTCCCCTCAGAGCCCCCACTGCCTGCTCAACTCTCCTCCCGCTACCTTTCTCCACATCCTGACTCCCCTCAGAGCCACCGCTGCCTGCTCGACTCTCCTCCCACTATCTGTCTCCATATCCTGACTCCCCTCAGAGCCCCCGCTGCCTGCTCGACTCTCCTCCCACTATCTGTTTCCACATCCTGACTTCTCTCAGAGCCCTTACTGTCTTCTGGATGTATCTCCCACTACCTTTCTCCACATCCTGACTCCCCTCAGAGCCACCGCTGCCTGCTCGACTCTCCTCCCACTATCTGTCTCCACATTCTGACTCCCCTCAGAGCCCCCACTGCCTGCTCAACTCTCCTCCCGCTACCTTTCTCCACATCCTGACTCCCCTCAGAGCCACCGCTGCCTGCTCGACTCTCCTCCCACTATCTGTCTCCACATCCTGACTCCCCTCAGAGCCCCCGCTGCCTGCTCAACTCTCCTCCCACTATCTGTCTCCACACCCTGACTCCCCTCAGAGCCCCCACTGCCTGCTTGACTCTCCTCCCATAATCTGTCTTCACATCCTAACTCCCCTCAGAGCCCTCACTGCCTGTTCAACTCTCCTCCGACTATCTGTCTCCACTTCCTGACTCCCCTCAGAGCCACCGCTGCCTGCTTGACTCTCCTCCCACTATCTGTCTCCACATCCTGACTCCCCTCAGATCCCCCGCTGCTTGCTGGATGTACCTCCCACTGTCTCTGCATCCTGATTCCTCAGGCTGTCCATTGTCTCACTGTACGTTAATCCTGTTGTAGCCTACTGTGTCCCCCTTTTCATGAAATTCCCTCTGCTGGCTGTGGAGAACAGTGCCCTATGGGTTGAGACTGTTTTTAGTTAGTGTGCTTCCTCCCCTTCTATCCGACTGGCCCCTTTCGGTCTGGCCCCCTCACTAGCCCCATCACCAGGCTTCCCAGGTACTTACCTCTCCTCCATTCACCCTGGCTTGCCCCCCAGGGTGGAACCACCAGGGTGGACCTTAGACTCCAACGGGGAGGCTTGGTAGGTGCTATGGAGAGAGAGCTGAGATTGGCAGCACAGGTCCTTTGGTGCGTAGCGGATGTCTTCATGCAGAAGTTGGTATATTTCCTGTTTGTCTTGCTCCACACCCCCTAAAATGCTGAACTACAGACACACGCACACACAATGCGTGCCTTGTGCGTTGGAGTACCTCAACGTCCTCCCACCCAGTTCCTTGGCTCTGACTGCACCACCACCAGGGGTCACCCAAGTGGGGCTAGTTCAGCAGAGTCTGAACTCCCTCCATCCCCAAGTTCCGGAACCCAGGTCATCAGCATTGCAGGTGTAGTACTACTGCTGTGCAGGCGGGCCATACCGTTAAAACAAAAACAAGGTGCTGCGTCAGCATGTGGTCTGAAAGCAAAACAAGATGGCTATATTAAATGCATGCTGAAAATAGAAAATAGAGTTAAAAATCTATGTTTTGACCTTAGGTCTTCGTCAGGAAACATCTAAAAGAGAAAAAAACAACGTTAGGGCCATACTGTTGTAGCATTCTGTGTTCCCCTATTCATAATATTCCCTCTGCTGGCTGGGGAGGACAGTGGCTTGTAGGCAAACACTGCTGTAGCTTGCTGTGTCTCTCATCTGTGATGCGCCCCCTGCTGGTTGATTAGACACCCCTGTACACTAACACTGTTGTAGCTTGCTGTGTCTCTCATCTGTGATGCGCCCCCTGCTGGTTGATTAGACACCCCTGTACACTAACACTGTTGTAGCCTGTTGTGTTCCCCTATCCATGAAGCGCCCCCTGCTGGCTGATTAGACGCCCCCGTACACTAACACTGTTGTAGCTTGCTGTGTCTCTCATCCGTGATGCGCCCTCTGCTGGCTGATTAGACTCCCCTGTACACTAACAGTGTTGTAGCCTGTTGTGTTCCCCCATCCGTGATGCGCCCTCTTCCTTCATTCATAAGGTAGAAAAAAAATGGGCAGACTGGATGGGCCTTGTGGTCCTTATCTGCTGTCAACTTCTATATTTCTCTGCTGGCTGATTAGATTAACCTGTAAGCTAACAATGTTGTAGCCTACTATGTCCCTCATCCATGATGCGCCCTCTGCTGGCTGGGGAGGACAGTGCCCTGTAGGCGAACGCTGTTTAAATCTACTATGTACTTCTTGACTGATATGTCCATTATTTTTACCTATTTGTTAATACCTCTCTACTGTATGTTCATCTGACGTACCCCTGCTTCAGTTACCGTTCAGTTTCTGCGCACTTTTGTTTTCCTTACTATAACCTCCTTGTTTGTGCCAGTCTCTGGCCCAGGCCGTGCCTGAAAAAGGTCCTTGGATCAGTGCACCAACCTCATTAATAAATGAATAAATAAATATTCATATACCAGTCACCCCCCTCAAGTCACAACTATCACCCATGTGGGCAGAGATTTGCAACACAGCTGTGCTGGGATACCTTAGCCTCAAAGTGAAGACAAGCCCCCATCCACTTTAACTTTGTTATAATCATTTCAAGTTGATTGAATTGGGAAAACCTCACACAAACTTATAATAAGTTGTAAATATTGATTTTCCTGTATTGCTCTGCAGGTTTCCTTGACCCTGTCTCTGAATCGGTCACAGTCTATGCTGGCGTGGGCTCCACAGTGGACCTTCCATGCCGTGTCCATGAGGGGGCAGCCTCTGCCACCTCTGGCTGGACCAGACAGGGTTTCTCAGCTGGGAGTGAGGAGGAGCCATTTCAGAACAAGGCGAATCAGAATGATGTGCCGTCCAGCCACCCGCGCATCTCCTTCAAGCATGAGGGGAGAGGAAATCTCACGCTGACGATCTCACCGGTGCTGGAGTCTGACAGCGGCACGTACACCTGCTTCCTACAGGTGCTAGGCAAAAGGATACAACGGATCATAAAATTAGTGGTGGCAAAAGGTAAGAATTGGTCTTTCCCAGAAATATCCTGTGAATCTTTCTCTCTCAGCTATGGCTCCTATACCCTGAACCCCCTCCCCTGTATCTAGTGCTCTTGTACCAGAACTCACAGTGACACCCAGTGGTAGTGACAGGGCTGTGACACTGCTGAGAGCTTCCCCGAAGCTCTGCCCTGTCAATACTAGCTATGGCTCCTGTACCCTGAACCCCCTCCCCTGTATCTAGTGCTCTTGTACCGACACTCACAGTGACACCCACTGGAAGTGACAGGGATGTAACACTGCTGAGAGATTCCCCACAGCAGTACACTGTCAGTGCTAGCTATGGTTCCTATACCCTTAACCTCCTTCCCCTCTATCTAGTGTTCTTGTTCCAGCACTTATAGTGACATGTACTACGAGTGAATGCACACTTTTTTTGCAGTTAATTTCTTTTCTCCTTCTCCGGGCGGCACATCTTCATGACTGATCCCCCAGCCCTGTCCCCTGCTCGTGGCCTACCTTCCACTGTCCTCCACGGCTTGCCCCTGTGGCAGAGCAGCGGGGATCCCTCAACCCGCTAGAATGGATCCAGTGCGTAGGTTACTGCTATTCGCAAGAGCGGGGCCTGCAAGGATCGGCTGTCATCATGCTGTGCCCAGGACACTTTTCCCTTTTTCTCCCCTTAGGAGAGGAGGCATGCAATGACACCCTATGGTGAAAGCGCACATGCATCCACATGCGCTACTCCAAACATCTGCCTCCCCACCTCTCCTTTCTAAGCAGCAGTGTGCTGTCCCCCAGCCACCACTAGGGGCCAGTCGACACTGACTGCTGGTAGTCCCCCACCTCCGGAGAAGGAGAGCAATCCCTCAGACACTCAATCCTTCTCCTCCCTTGCCGACCCCTGGTGGCCCGTGCTTGTTCCCGAACATGGGTCGCTGGTGTAGCGCAAGGTCAGGCATCCAGCGCCTCAGTGCCACTGGGCAGGCATGAACCCACACTTTTAAACTCCAATGAGGTCAGATAATCAAGGACAGGACAAAACTGTGATCTTATCTGATACGGGACCTTATCCAGTCTGTTACACTCACTGTATTACAGTCAAACCCTGATAAGGTCACATTGTCAGGGACAGGACAAAACTGTGATCTTATCTGATACGGGACCTTAGCCAGTCTGTTACACTCACTGTATTACAGTCAAACCCTGATAAGGTCACATCGTCAGGGACAGGACAAAACTGTGACCTTATCTGATACGGGGCCTTATCTAGTCTGTTACACTCACTGTATTACAATGAAACCCTGATAAGGTCACATAATCTGGACAGGACAAAACTCTGATCTTACCTGATACGGGACCTTTTCCAGTGTAGTTTACATGTCACTGACGCCATCTTTTTTTCTGGTCTATGTTTGATTTGCAGTGAGTGCTGATGGTTCTGGAATGGTGAAAGAGGGCTCATCACTGACACTGACATGCGACGCCGACGGAGTAACTGCAGCAGACAGATTCGAATGGACTAGGGAGGAGTCCGCCACTGCTACTGCTACAAGCCCCACCTGGCGTGCAGCTGACATGCAAAACAAGACGCCTTACCAGGGAAGGATGCTGACTCTGAAGCGGGTGTCTAACTCTGACGCTGGAACTTGGTGGTGCTGGCTGTATGAAGGGGAAAGGAGAATGGGTCACATCGAGTATCATTTGGAAATGGCAGGTGAGTCATTACATGAGAGGAATACTGCGAAAGGGTAATGAAATGTTTCCCTTGCACTGCTCCGCCAACGTTCTCACAACCCTGGTCTGAAGGTATCACCTTCTAGTATGGGTGATTGGGAGTAAAGCCCTTTGTTTATCCACAGAAATAGTGTGGCCAGTACACAGTGCAAGCTTAATTCACATGGGCTCATACCTTCTTTCTGTGAGGTAGGGAACAAGAACAAACAGAAACAATGTGGGCAGTGCGCAATGCTGGCTTCCCCACAGACTGCTCCAGCAATGTACACCAACCTTGACCTGGAGGGACGATCCTTCTTCTGTGGTGAGAGGGACTGAAGCCCTCTGTTTATCCACAGGGACAAGTACAGAGTAGTCAGTGCACAATGCAGGCTTCGCCACACACTACCCCACCAATGTACCCCAACCATAAACTGGAGGGACCATCCTTCTCCTTGGGTGAGAGGGACTGAAGCCCTCTGTTTATCCACAGAGACAGATACAGTGTGGGCAGTGCACAGTGCAGGCTTCCCCACACACTGCTCCACCAATGTACTCCAACCCTGACCTGGAGGGACACACCTCATCCTGGGGTGAGAGGGACTGACACCTTCTGTTTATCCACAGGGACAGGGACAGTGTGAGCAGTGCACAGTGCAAGCCTCCCCACACACACTGCTCCACCAGTGCATCCCAACCTGACCCTGAGGGACCACCCTTCTCCTGGAGTGAGAGTAACTGAATCTCTGTTTATCCACAGAGACAGGTACAATATGGGCATTGCACAGTTCCGACTTCCCCACACAGTGTTCACCAATGTACCCCAACCCTGGCCCGTAGGGAATACACTTCGCCAGGGGTGAAAGGGACTGAAGCACTCTTTTTATACACAGGGAAAGATTCATTGTGGGCAGTGCACAGTGCAGGCTTCCCCACACACTGCTCTTCCAAGGTATTCCGACCCTTACTTCTAGGGACTACACTTCTCCTGGGGTGAGAGGGACTGAAGCTCTCTGTTTATCCACAGGGACAGGTACAGTGTGGGCAGTGCACAGTGCAGGCTTCCCCACACACTGTTCCACCAATATACCCCAACCCTGACCTACGAACTTATATACGAACATAGGAAATTACCAGCAGATACAGGCCATATGGTCTATCTAGTCTGCTCGAGTGTGCAGCACTTCAGTCCATTAGACTGCAGCTGCCCCCCATTAAGTCTTCCTCCCCAACTGCCTCCCGGTATATATTTTCCCTTGAATTTGTCCCACCCCTCTTGAAGCACCCCACAGCCCCATAGTCTGCACTGATACGAGTTGCTCAGGCAGTGCATTCTACCCTGTTACCACTCTTTCAGTGAAGTAGTGCCTCCTCCTTTCCCTCCTGAATCTACCCCCCCCCTTAACTTCAGGGAGTGCCCCCTAGTATCTCTTCCGTTCTGGAGAGTGAACCCACCATGGAAGCCTACTCTGTTCATCCCCTTCTGGTACCTGAAGGTCTCGATCATGTCCCCTCTCTGTCTCTTCTATCCTCCAGGGTATACAAGCTGAGCTCTTTTAGTCTTCCCTCGTAAGTTCTATCCCCCAACCCCTGGATCATCTTTGTTGCTCTTCGCTGCACTGCCTCCAGTAGTTTTATATCCCTTTTCAAGTACGGGTGCCAGAACTGCACGCAGTACTCCAAGTGCGGCCTCACCAGGGAACTGTACAAGGGCAATATGACCTCGCTACATCTGGATGCAATCCCCCTTGCTATGCACCCTAGCATCCTGTTAGCCTTAACCACTGCCTTCGTGAAGGTACCGTCATTCCCCTCAGGTTGAAGTGAGCAGCTTTTGTCTCTGTTGCTGTCACCTGAACAAACTCATCTCACCTTTCTGTTTTCTTTTTCCTCTAATTTTATTTTCTCATCTTTTTTCTCTTGCTCTTTCTTGAATTAGCACACATGGTATTAATTTTCTCCCACCCTTTTCTTTCTTGTAGGCTCTCTGCATGGTGAGGAGGTCTCTAATCCAACTGGAAAAGTCACAACAGCCATCATTTTCTCTCTCATCGTCTTGTTGTTGGTGGTTCTTGTGCTTCTGATGGTTCAGAGGCGTCGACGGGTAGGTTTCATTTACTCCTTGTGGGTAAGACTAATAGAAACGAGAGAAAGAGAGACAGGCTGTGGCATGGGGAAAACGGACAGAGGAAGAGAGAGGAACTCAGTGACACCCACTGGTAGTGACAGGGCTGTGACACTACTGAGAGCTTCCCCACAGCAGTGCCCTGTCAATGTCATCTATGGCTGCAATACCCTGAACCCCCTTCCCTATATCGAGTGCTCTTGTACCAGCACTCACAGTGACACCCACTGGTAGTGACAGGGCTGTGACACTGCTGAGAGCTTCCCCACAGCAGTGCCCTGTCAATACTAGCTATGGCTCCTATACCCTGAACCCCCTTCCCTGTATTGAGTGCTCTTGTACCAGCACTCACAGTGACACCCACTGATAGTGACAGGGCTGTGACACTGCTGAGAGCTTCCCCACAGCAGTATCCTGTGAATGCCAGCTATGGCCCCTATACATTGAACCCCCTCATCTGTATCTAGTGCTCTTGCACCAACAATCACAGTGACACCCACTGGTAGTGACAGGGCTGTGACACTGCTGAGAGCTTCCCCACAGCAATGCTCTGTCAGTGCCAATTGTGGATCCTATACACTGAACCCCCTCCCCTGTATCTAGTGCTCTTGTACCAGCATTCACAGGGACACCCGATGGTAACGTCAGGGCTGTGACACTGCTCAGAGCGTCCCCACAGCAATGCTTTGTCAATACCAACTATGGCTTTTATACACTGAACCCCCTTCCCTGTATCTAGTGCTCTTGTACCTGCACTCACAGTGACACCCACTGGTAATGACAGGGCTGTGACACTGCTGAGAGCTTCCCCACAGCAGTACCCTGTCAATGCCAGCTATGACTCCTATACCCTAAACACCCTCCCCTGTATCTAGTGCTCTTGTACCAGCACTCACAGTGACACCCACTGGTAGTGACAGGGCTGTGACACTGCTGAGAGCTTCCCTACAGCAGTACCCTGTCAATGCCAGCTATGCTTCCTATTCCCTAAACACCCTTCCCTGTATCTAGTGCTCTTGTACCAGCACTCACAGTGACCCCACTGGTAGTGACAGGGCTGTGACACTGCTGAGAGCTTCCCCACAGCAGTGCCCTGTCAATGCCAGCTATGGCTCCTATACCCTGAACCCCTCCCCTGTATCTAGTGCTCTTGTACCAGCACTCACAGTGACACCCACTGGTAGTGACAGGGCTGTGATACGGCTGAGAGCTTCCCCACAGCAGTACCCTGTCAATGCCAGCTACGGCTACTAGACCCTGAACCTCCTCCTCTGTATCTAGTGCTCTTGTATACCAGCACTCACAGTGACACCTACTGGTAGTGACAGGGCTGTGATACTGCTGAGAGCTCCCCACAGCAGAGCCCTATCAATGCTAAAAATGGCTTTAATACCCTGAACCCCCTCCACTGAATCTAATTCTTTTGTACTAACATACACTCTAAATAGAAATCGGCAATGGTGTATGGAAAATTATAATAATTATGCAAATGTATGCAAATTAGTTCCAGAAAGGGACTCAAAAATTAGAAATTTCCAGCTACAACCAGAAGTGTTAAGACTAGCAGTATCGCCTGATACATTCTGAGATCTTTCATAGGGTAGGTAGGCAAAGCATTATGGGACAACCTAATGAAGTCCTTAATATCTCTTACAACATTTGAAAACCATTATACATACATTGTTTACCTGATTGTTACAATAAGATCTTTAAAAGACGAGGCTGGCAGTATATCCTAGAGGTTAGACTAATGATGTTGGTGCATCCAGTAGACCTGGGTTTGATTCCCACAGCCTCCACTTGCATGCTGTGTGACTCTGAGCAAGTCACTTAACCTCCCCAGTGCTCCTGGGTTGCCCCTGAAAATGGGCATTTGTGCCTAGTGGGTCTTTCCTGGTTACCAAGGCACTAAAAAAAATTCAGTACATAAGGTCTTATCTCAGGAATACTTTTGTGTGGGAACACGCCTTCTGTGCATGCTATCTGTATTAAATAAATGTGCCAGTATTTATATAAAAGCAGATAACCGAAAGCATCATTTGTGCAAGAAGTGGCAGTGGTATAAACCTCTGAAGGGAATGGATGAGGAAAATGTACCCATCCATGCCAAATCAGTCTGGGATAGACAGGTGTCTGACCACTGGAAACAGAAACATACATATAATCTGTTGGCAGATAAGGGCTGCTTGGCTCACCAAGTCTGATCTTTTTTTTCCCCCTACCTTCATTCTTGGCACAGACCCTGATCTACAGCTCTTTTTCTCCCCTTCCCCTTCCTTACCTCTGCTATTCCCTTGTGCCAATCCCAGGAATTTGTAAACCCCCCACCATTTCTGCTGGAAGGCTGTTCCAGGAATCCACCACTCTTTCAGTGAAGAAATACATCCTCACATCTCTACTGAATCTACCCCTGGAGAGTGACTACTTTTTACTAGTTACTTTTAAAAAAAAAATATATACCCGTTTTTAATTTAAAGAAGTTTTTTTTTTTTTTTTTTTAATTCACATTTTCCCCAGTTTATCTTTTTTGCCATACAACTTTTTATCACCTTGAGACCAGGCGGGCAGTTGTTCAGCCATGTCCCTTTCTCCCATGACTGGCTACAACCTCTCCCTGTCCCAGGGGCTTAATTTCCCAATTAATACAGTACCCCGGCCCCCACAGTGAGGCTAGAGGAGGGAGGGCTATCCTCCCCCGAAACACAATCCAGAAGTGCCCCTGGGACTAAGCAGTGGCGTGGGCCAAGGGAGAATGGACAGGCTTCATTATGCATGCCTGCCTTCTATTTTCAATTTTTTACCCAATCCCGTTCCCCCCAGTTGCAGTGGCATGCAAATACGTGCGTGTGAGGTGCGCCCATGCTGCAGAACTGCAGCCCCCCCTTCCATCAAAGACTCTTGGAGCCTACACTGCCCTTGATACTTCAGCCGGTGGCAGTCGAAGACCAAGATGGCTTGGCTGCCCGTCACCATAAGAGGAGAGCAGTCCCTCAGATGCTCAGTCGTTTCCCCCTCCTGGTTGACCCCCAGCAAACTGAGGTCATTTCCAAACTGGGTCACCAATGTGGCAATAAAGTGAGATGCAAGCGCCTCAGTCCTCGGCGTCTGTGGACCAGCCCCATTTTGCCCAGTTTATAAGTGCAATAAGACACTTCAGGGATGGGCATTATGCTGCTCTAACCACACTTCCATGGGCTGAAAGCGCTCCGTCTGCAACATTGTGCCTCTCTATGCCCTTGGGCGTGCGGTTAGATCAGCAAAATGTATACCTTGTTGTGTCTTATTGCATACCTTATTGTTTACAAGGCAAGGCAAAGGAGCACCATCTAGTGGTAAAAGGTGTGTCCTGCATGCTTGCTGAGAAATTGCAACAGCAGGGAGACCCCAAGTGGTCATTACTGGGATTGCAATGTATGAAAGTCAAGGGAACTGACTTATGGACCTGTGATTTTATTCAGTTATTTAGCTTTTGTTGACCAGGAAAGGAGGGCTAGGCAATTCTGCTTATTTCCAGCCTCATCCTGAGGTTTCTAGTTTATTTCCTTCTGTAAGGGCTGGAGTCTGTGCAGGCAGAGAAGGGACAGACACAACACTTTGTCATTTTGGATCTGCCCTTGTTCCAACATAATTTAGAATATGTAGACATGGCCGGCCCATTGACATAGCAATAGTGCTACTGCTTGCAATGCTGGAGACCTGCATTCGGGAACGAGTGGGGGGGTGTTGGGTGCTGGCTGGGTGGGGAGCATCGAGCATACCAGGAGACGCTTGTCTCCTCAGGGGAGCAAGGGGTGCCAGCTCCACTGCTCCTCTGTCACCTGGGTGACCACAGGTGGTAGTGCAGTCGGAGAGGCATGGGGGAGGGATGAAAGGACACAGGCAGGTATTGCGCCGCTACACACAGTTGCGTGCATGAGTATGTGCACCCTTGCTGCCTGCGTACTGTGAGAGGGGAAACAGAACATGGAAATGCCCTTGCCAGGCAGTGTGGGCATTGGCTCTCCACAGACCCCACACCAGTGACGTGGTGCTCCTCCAATCTGGGACCTGATCTGTGCAGTGAGAGGCTCGGCCTGCCACCCCCCTAGCTGGGGAGGGGTGAGACAAGCGGAGGATGGAGTAGACCGTAAGTCCATGAGAAGCTGTCTGAAGGGGCTGGGAAACACACTGTGAAGGAGTGCCTGGCAGGATGGGGGTAGAGGAAAAAAAAACAGGATACACAGATAAATAAAAGATTGTCTCTCCTGTGTTTGGTTTGCAGCAGAGGGCACGGGGGTTCCCGGCTTTGGAGAACGCTAGGAATTCAGAGTCATCGCCAGAGGCCTCAAAGAAAGGATGGAGCAGCAAAAAGGACCAGGAAGACCCGTCTGAGAAGTGCTGATGCTGGCAATCTCACTTCCCTTGTTCACAGACATGGTTTATTTTATTATGGACTTTGTGCGAGATGAAACTACAAGGACTTTATGATGTAGCACGCTGTATGTCTAGGACTCGCTGTTTTGTTTCATGTTTTCTGTGCTGTCGCCATTATGGCACATTTAGGGGTTTACACATGCATTGCAGGAAAACCTTGTTTGAGAAATCTCATGTCACTTGTTTCTCGGCACCAGAGAGAGTGGAACTGCGGCAGATGGTTATTAGGGCATGATTTTTACTGTCAGTCAGCTCCCTCACATATCAGTAGCTAAGTGCACTTTCCAGTATCTTCCCCCTAGATTCTCTCACTATTGCTGGGAGAGGAACAATGCACTGGGAGGGTGACTGTCCCATTTTGGCACCGTCAAGAGGAGAAACCGGTTGTTTCAATTTGTTCCCCCTTCCTCAAAGGACCAGCTAGAACGTTCCAAACTAAAATAACCTTTTTTAGTTAATAATGGCTTATTTAACTTAGAATATAAATGGGGTAACTAAAAAATGATTGGTCACAAAAGTTGTTTGGAAATGTGAACTTTTGGTTCGAGCATGAATCACTACTGTCAAAGGGACAGGCACCAACAGGCAGCACAGATGAGGTGACGAAGCCTGCAGGTACTCTAGTCTGAGTCTTATCCAGCAGGTGTGGTTGTCCGGTGCCAGTGGTGTACAAAACTACATTGCTGACTCAGGAGTGGATACTGACAGGCTGTGGGGAAGTCTGCTTTTACTTCAGTCCCATCCTCATGCTGACCCAGGAGTTGGCACTGACAGGCACTTACAGTGAGGAAGCCTCCAGCTACTCCAGTCCCAGTCTTTCCCAGCAGGTATTGCTGTGCGACAGTGGTGTCTAGGAACAGACAGTGGCTGTGAGGAAGTCTGCAGTTAATCCAGCCCTAGTGCTCCCAGCAGCGGTTGCTGTGCGGCATTGGTGTCTAGGAAGTGGTGTCTAGGAACAGACAGTGGCTGTGAGGAAGCCTCCAGTTACTCCAATCCCAGCCTTTCCCAGCAGGTATTGCTGTGCGACAGTGATGTCTAGGAACAGACAGTGGCTGTGAGGAAACCTGCAGTTACTCCAGTCCCAGCCTCTTCCAGCAGGTGTCGCTGTGTGACAGTGGTGTTAAGGAGTGCACTGCCGACCTAGGAGTGGGCACGGACAGACAACAGCTGTGGTAAGCCTGCAGTTACTCCAGCCCTACCTCTCCCAGCAGGTATCACTGCACGCTGCAGTTAAAATAATATTCCTGAAATACAGATCAGGAGATGGAAGCCAGCTAGACAATATAATGCTAACACTGGTTAAGGGACTCTGGCTTAATTAAATACCTCTTCCTTCCTTTCTAATTTTAATTATGTATATAATAAATAAATATATATAATATATGTAACTACAATTTCTGTATTGTGTACACATGGTTGGGTGTTTACATTTGTACTGAATATAAAACTAATCTTATAAGTCTCTTGGTTTCAACAATCAGTCCGTCTTTGTATGATCATTTGTAAGACTGTACTGTGCACTGCCCAAAATATATCTGTTCTTAGAGCTAAACACAGGGCTTCTGTTCTTCTCACCCCAGGAGAATGGCGGTCCTTCCAGGTCAGGGTTGGAGTACATCAGTAGGCAGTGTGTGGGGAAACCTGAACTCTGCACCGCCCACACCGTACCTGTCCCTCTGGATAGAGAGTTTTAGTGTCTCCCACCACAGGATAACAGTGGTCTATTCAAGTCAGGGTTGGCATACATTGGTGGAGCAGTGTGTGGGAAGCCTGAACTCTGCACTGTCCACACTGTACCTATTCCTCTAGATAAACAGATGGCTTCAGCCCCTCTCACACCAGGAAATGCGTTAGGTGGTCCCTCCAGTTCATGGTTTGACTGCACTGGTGAAGCAGTGTGTGAGGAAGTCTGCACTGTGCACTGCCCACACTGTACCTGTCCACATGGATAAACATAGGGCTTCAGTACCTCTCACCCGAGGAGAAGGGTGGTCCTTCTTGGTCAGAGTTGGGTACATTGGTGGAACAGTGTGTTGGGAAGCTTGCACTGTGCACAGCCCACACTGTACCTGTTCCTGTGGATAAACAGAGGGCTTCAGCCCCTTCCACCCCAGGAGAACAGTGCTCCCTCCAGGTCAGAGTTGGGGTACATTGGAGGAAAAGTGTGTGGGGAAGCCTGCACTGTGCACTGCCCACACTGTATCTGTCACTGTAGATAAGCAGAGGGTTTCAGCCCCTCCCACCCCAGAAGAAGGGTGGTCCCTCCAAGTCAGGATTGGGGTAGATTGGTGGAGCAGTGTATGGGGACGCCAGCACTGTGCACTGCTCACACTGTACCTGTCTCTGTGGATAAACAGAGGGCTTCAGTCACTCTCACCCCAGGGGAAGTGTGGTCTTTCCAGGTCAGGGTTAGGGTACATTGGTGGATCAGTGTGTGGGGAAGCCTGCACTGTGCACTTCCCACACTGCACCTGTCCGTGTGGATATACAGAGGGCTTCAGTTCCTCCCACCCCAGGAGAACGGTGCTCCCTCCAGGTCAGAGTTGGGGTACATTGGTGGAACAGTGTGGCGGGAAGCCTGCAGTTTGCACTGCCCACACTGTATCTGTCACTGTAGATAAATAGAGGGCTTCAGTCCCTCTCACCCTAGGAGAAGGGTGGTCTCTCCAGGTCAGGGTTAGGATAGATTGGTGGAGCAGTGTATGAGGAAGCCTACACTGTGCACTGCCCACCCTGTATATGTCTCTGTGGATAAACTGAGGGCTTCAGTCCCTCTCACCCCAGGGGAAGGGTGGTCCCTCCAGGTCAGCGTTGGGGAACATTGGTGGAGCAGTGTGTGGGAAACCTGTACTCTGCACTGTCCACACTGTACCTGTTCCTTTAGATAAACAGATGACTTCAGTCCTTCTCACCCCAGGAAACAGGTGAGGTGGTCCCTCCAGCTCATGGTTTGAGTACATTAGTGAAGCAGTGTGTAGGGAAGCCTGCACTCTGCATTGCCCACACTGTACCTGTCCCCATGGATAAACATAGGGCTTCAGTCCCTCTCACTCCAGGAGAAGGGTGGTCCTTCTTGGTCAGAGAAGGGTACATTGGTAGAACAGTGTGTTTGGAAGCTTGCACTGTGCACTGCCCACACTGCATCTGTCACTGTAGATAAACAGAGGGCTTCAGTCCCTCCCACCCCGGGAGAAGAGTGCTCCCCCCAGGTCAGGGTTGGAGTACATTGGTGGAACAGTTTGTGGGGAAGCCTGCACTGTGCACTGCCCACACTGTATCTGTCACTATAGATAAACAGAGGGCTTCAGTCCCTCCCATCCCAGGAGAAGGGTGGACCTTCCAGGTCAGGGTTGGGGTACATTGGTGGAGCAGTGTGTGGGGAAGCCTGCAATGTGCCCACACTGTACCTGTCCCAGTGGATAAACAGAGAGATTCAGTCCCTCTCACTCCAGGAGAAGGGAGGTCCCTCCAGGTTAGGGTTGGGGTACATTGGTGGAAATGTGTGTGGCGAAGCCTGCACTGTACCTGTCCCAGTGGATAAACAGAGGGATTCAGTCCCTCACTCCAGGAGAAGGGAGATCCCTCCAGGTCAGGGTTGGGGTACATTGGTGGAAAAGTGTGTGAGGAAGCCTGCACTGTGCACTGCCCACACTGTATCTGTCCCAGTGGATAAACAGAGGGCTTCAGTCTCTCCCACCCCAGGAGAAGGGTGGTCTCTCCAGGTCAGGGTTGGGGTATACTGGTGGAGCAGTATGTGGGAAGCCTGCATTGTGCAGTCCCCACAATACAGAGAGTTGGGACTGACTGGAAATTCTACAGCAAGGAGACAGGAAGCTGTTGTGTGTGAGATTTCACTAAGTCTTTCCTCATGTATCTGGGTCACATGTGGTTACACTGCACTTGTGAAGAGTGAGGGGGTGTTTACTATTTGAAGTTATGGAAAATATGAAACAATAATACTCTGAAATTTCTGGGGGAGAATAAAACTTGAGTCACCTCCCCTGAAAGTGAGAGCAGAATGCCGTATCCATTATAAAAAGATTTCTACACAGCTGACTCCACCCCCCCCCGTATCCCTACCCTAACAAGGTACACAACAAACAGAATCAGCGCAAGGTTATTTATACACAACCTACTCACCCCAGTATCCCTACTGTAACCAGGTACATAAACAGAATCAGCACAAGTAGATTTATACACAGCCGACTCCCTCCAGTATCCCTACCCTAACCAGGTGTAACCCCCAGGGGGGCGCTACCCTTAGGGCTACTAGCCCTGCCTGCCTCCACTGAGACAGGGTGAGGGGCCCAGATTCGTCAACGGGTGCCTCCACCCAGAGGTCGGGGGTAGTACTGTCGAGATTGCCTCGGTCACAGCCCTCTGGGTTACTGCAACCCCACTTTCGTCCCGCTAGTGGCTCACACAGGGTACCAACAATACTTCTCCCCAGTATACTTGCCCCCTGGCCAGTATCTCTTAACTCACTCCGGGGACCCCCTGTAAAGTAAGGTGCAGTTATATCACAGTCCCTATGCAGCAGTTCACCAGTAATGTACACAGTAGCCAGGGTGTAGTTGCAAAAAGAACAATCTGATTTATACAAGGGGGACAAACAACAGGGGCAGGGGGAAAATCAAGATGATTGGCTTATCACGATACCTATCTACCTAGGGCTCTGTGCACAGGCCTAAACCTAAGATTTGCTGTCCCTGGGTACCCAAGCCCTAATGGCTAGTCCATCGTGGCAGCTGGTTGGGGCCCTTACACAGATAGCCTTTAAAATCCGGAACAGGTCAGAAGGGGAAAACTTTCAGTTAGGCAGTCAGCAATATAATGAGACAACTTGAAACCACTGAGTGCAGACTTGGCAGGGAGCTACCCTGATTCAGTACTCACGGCTCCATCAAATACCGCCTCCGTCACCACCAACAGGCTAAGCCTGAATTTCACCAGCCTCCTCACACATTTACTGTATATGGCAAACAACAGAGGGGTACCATACCAGGCAGCTGCTTTCAGGCCCCTCACGAACTTGCAGTAGAACTCGGGCAGCAAGCAGCAGCTTCAACGTCACGGGTGGACCGAGCGCGATTCAGCAGATTCTCCAGTCCTCTCAGGTTGAGCCTGGTAGGTAGCTGGGCTGGCACCAGCCTCCTCCGACCACCTGCCAGCGGATTTAGTCCGACTCGCTCGAAAGGGCAAAAACGGCCGCCTCAGGCCTTCACACGCTTCCTGCACGAACACTCACACAGCGCAGAAGCACAGAGCTTTCTTCTCCTCAGCCACAACGCATCTGCCCACAGGAGCACGGGGCACTCCTTCCAGTTCGGGCGCTACCCGATCCAATTGGCTGGCGTCACTTGCCAGTCATTCACTTCTGCTCTCAGTGGTGTGAAAAAGCGCCATAGCCCATAATGCCTTTCTCAAAAGGCAAGCAGTTCCCCCATTGGTCCGCCGGCTCAAAGGAGTCCCAAGATACTGATTGGTCCAATTCGTCAGTTCGGGACCAAAATGGAGGGGATAATCAAAACAGTCTCTGGCTGCAAAGGAAACAGGTTAGAACAACTTACATTATCATTACTATTCAAAGGATCACTGGCAAGTAATTTCCCCCCCTTTGTACAGGGCTCCCTCTGGGCCAGTCGGGATGGCAAACTAGAGCGCCTACTAGCAGCCCCAGGCGGGACTCGGGCATACAACCACACAGCCCCCCCCCCACTTCTTCTAGTTATGACTGCATAAGGCAGCCCTTATAGGGACAGCATACGGAGGCCTTAAGAACGCTCATGGGTTACCCATTTAAAACGGCTTAAGCGCCGAACCCCAGCCAGGCATGGAGCATTTAAACAAGCTCCGGGGAGGCTTTTAGGAACCCCCATTTGTAGGAGGGGGGGGTTACACCCTTCCTGGCCTGAAAAGAACTTGGCGTCCGCATCAAGTAGTTACCCTTAAATCATTTTAAGGCAAATAGCTTAATTAACACTATATCACACTTCGCATTGCATACATGGATATTATATTTACAGTGTACTATGGATTATACAACATTACCCACACATAACCTTTTGTTCCTCTTTGTCCCACTCAGGTCAGTAGTTCCTGCTCATGACCCCGGGATTGGGGGAACCCCTCCATTTCAGTTACTGACGGGTCACCTAAAGTAGGGGCACCACACCCAAAGGGTAATACTAACAAACTAGAGTTATCCGCCAAAGCTAGCTTAGGCAAGGAGCTCGGAGACACATATACCCCTTTGTGGACCACATTTAAGGGCAGGTCCACTGGCTGACCCAGAGACTCATAACTCAACTTTATTATAGGCCGTACTTCTCGGCTGGAGCATCTAGGGGTCTCGGGAAACCCTGAAACGGGCCCTGATTCCAACTCAACCTCACTGACATTAGTGATGGGAACCTCCACAGGGGAACAGGGCCCAGTGCTCATAGTACTATTGGTGGCCTGACCCTCTACCCCAGGACCCACTCCACTGGGCTCAGCCGGGGGCTGTGTAGTTACTAGGGAGGAACCATCAGGGCATTCAAAATAGTCTTCCAATTCTGGCATGTCACTGGCTTGTCCCCCCCACCTCACTGTCTTCATCCGAGAAGTCAGATAATTCAGCCATGCCAGACAGTTCAGCCAGGCTTAAGGACCCCACCCCTTGGGCTTTGCTGCTACCCAGCTCATCTTCTGGAGGTATTGGTTCCGGAGACAAAGTATGGGGCTCAAACAGTCCAGACGGGCCAATCTCATCTCCAGAGTTAACAAGGGGATTGCCCCGAAACAACTGGCTTTGTTCGTAAGAGGGATAGTATTCAATATCATCTTCATTGTCTTCCGACACCGATTGTTGATCATCTCCTTCTGCAGGATTTGGACAAGGCTCTCTTGGTTGGCTTGCTGAAGAATCCATGGGTTTGGTTCTTTTCCTGGCAGCAGATCTAGTCACAGGCTAGGAGGGGGCGGCAGTTGAAGGTTCGGCTTCAATCAGGACTTGCCTGATTGGCAGCAGATGATTTTCGGTGAATAGTTTTCACATCTTTGGAATTGTTATCAGGTCGCACTTTATGTACAGGTAAATCTGCCAGTTGTCCCACAACAATGTGAGGGAGGTGATGCCATCAGTCAGTAATCTTATGTTTTCCATGCAGTCCCAGATTTCGCAGCAACACTCTATCTCCTTCTCTTAGTTCCAATGTCTTCACTTTCTTGTCATACTTCTCCTTATTGGCCAAGTTTCTTTTAGCAGCCATGGTCTAGGCCAACTGATAAGCATGGTTTAACTGGGTCTTCAGCTTCTGTACATACTGTAGATGATTTTCTGCTTGCACCCCATCAGGGGAAACTCCAAAGCACACATCCACAGGCAGGCAATCTAGCCTCTCTCCCGAACATCAGTCTGTACGGGGAAAATCCCGTGGCATCACTCTTGGTGCAGTTATAAAGCGTGGACCAGGGTGCTAATCTGCTGGCTCCATCTCGGTTTGTCTTTGGGTTGCAATGTGCCCAACATGTCGAGCAATGTGCGGTTAAACCTTTCAGGCTGGGGATCTCCCTGAGGATGGTAAGGGGTGGTTCTTGACTTTCGCACCCCCCACAAAGACAGCATCTCTTTAATCAGGCGGCTTTCAAAGTCCCTTCCCTGGTCGGAATGGATCCGCTGGGGGGCCCCGTAGTGGGCAAAAAAGTTTTCAACAAGTATCTTAGCCACCGTGGTTGCTTTCTGATCCTTAGTAGGGAACGCCTGTGCATACCGGGTGAAATGATCAGTGACCACCAATATATTACTGATATTTTTCAGATCTGGTTCTAGACTCAAGAAATCAATGCAGACTAGTTCCATAGGGGCACTAGTGGTAATGTTGACCATGGAAGAAGCTATCTGGGGTAAGGCCTTCCTTTGCAGACAACGGCTACAGGTCTTGACATACTGCTCTACATCCGCACTCATTTTTGGCCAGTAAAACCGGGTTCGTACCAGATCAAGTGTTCGGTCAATGCCAAGATGCCCCATCTGATTATGCAAGGACCTTAAAACCAGTTCCTTTAACTCTGAAGGCAGCACCAGTTGCTGTTTGACGATCTGGTCCTCTTTATTCACAGTCTCTCGGTATAGTAGTTGGTTAATCAGCCTTAATCTGGGCCCTTCTTTGTATAACAAGGTGGCTCTTAAGTCGGTGGAGCGCAATTTGGACACATCCCGCCTGGCCTGCAAAGCTTCCACAACCGGTTTTATCATAGAATCTCGGGATTGAGCTAGTTGAAGACTAGTATTGTCAAACTGGGGCAGTGAACTAGTGTCCAGTGTGGAAAAATGACAGTAGGCAGCAGGTATGCAGTTCTCAGATGGCCCCAAGCAATCCACCATACAGTTCACAGCATCCGGGGACACTGTTCTTCCTTGTTGAATTTCTGGCAAAGGGCTCTTATGTCAGGCTCAGACAACCTGATCCAATCAGTTTGGGACATAGGCCTCCGAGAAAGGGCATCCGCATCTATATGGTTTAAGCTGGCCCTGTATTCAACAGCATAGTCGTAGGTGGCCAAGGCAGAGAGCCACCTGTGGCCAGTGGCGTCCAACTTGGCTGAGGTTTGTACATAGGTCAGAGGATTGTTATCAGTCTTCACCAATATCTTGGCACCATACAAATAGTCATGGAACTGATCAACAATGGCCCACTTCAGAGCCAGGAATTCTAGCTTATGCACGGGATAGTTTTTTTCTGAAGGAGTCAGACTTCTGCTAGCAAAAGCTACAGGTCTCAGACCATTCGAGTGCTCCTGATATAATACAGCCCCCAATCCTTGTAGACTGGCATCAGTATGGAGAACGTAGGACTTGGCCGGGTCAGCATACGCCAGCACTGGGGCATGGGTAAGTTGATATATGATGTCATAGAAAGTGTCCTCACACTCAACAGTCCAACGATCCCCAAACAGTTCATTCGGCCGGAAATACCTCTTCTCCGTCTCAGAGTGCACACCCTTCTTATGCTTTTTGTGTGTAGGAGGGTACCCCTGAGTGAGGTTGAGGAGGGGGCGAATCACTCGAGAATAGTCCTTGACAAATCGCCTATAATACCCGCAAAACCCCAGAAACCGTTGCAGCTCTTTCAAGTTCCTGGGCTGAGGCCAAGTAGTCAAGGCCTCCACTTTGCTAGGGTCAGTCTCTATGCCCGCAGTAGACACTATATGGCCCACATATTTACAAAGTCTGGAAGAATTGACTCTTGTCTATAGACAGCTTGAGGCGAACTCCTCCAACCAATCAAGACCTTGAATAATCACTTTTCGTGTTCTTCCAATGAGCGTCCAAACACTATGACGTCATCTAGATAGACCAGACACTCGAGCAAATTCATGTCCCCCACGGCCCTCTCCATCAGGCGCTGAAAGGTGGCTGGGGCACCTGAAATCCCCTGAGGCATCCGAATGAACTCATAGAAACCTAGGGGGCAAATGAATGCAGTCTTCTCTCGGTCCACTGGGACCATCAGGATCTGGTAGTACCCGCTGCGGAGTTCCAACACAGAGAACCACTTACTGCCATTTAAGCAATCCAAGGCGTCCTGTATGCGTGGCATGGTATACTGGTCAGGGATGGTCCGCCGATTCAAAGTGCGATAGTCTACACACATCCGAACCGTCACATTCTTCTTCCTTACCACTACAATGGGGGAGGCATAGGGGATCCTGGACTCTTGTATCACACCAGCAGCCAACATCTCTTGCAGATGCCGCCTCACATCATCTATGTCAGCCGGGGCCAGGCGCCTGGATCTCTCTCGGAAAGGCCTTTCGTCATGCAGCCGAATGTGATGCTCATCCCCTTGCACACATCCCACATCCCACTCTTTTAGGGAGAAAACCTGGTCCCTCTTGGCAAGCCTCTCACTGATCCTCTTTTTCCATTCAGCTGGCAACGGGGAGTCACCGAAATCAAACAAGTCAGGAGTAACTTGGTCGTCTGTCCCGGGACCCTTGCTATTTGGCAGTACTGCAGTATCTGCACAATGTACACTTGCCAAGGTGCACCCTCTTCTTATTCGAATCTCTTTGTTGGACACATTATGCACATTGAACCATCACCCTCTTGACATAAGCATGAGCTCTAGCCAGCAAGATACTGGGCTTTACCAACAGTCCCTCAGGCAATCTTCCCTCCCAGGCGCATCCAACATCAACAACTTATTCTTAACATCCGTCCTTAGTCGTACTTCTCCATGCAGGACACATTGGGTATTCGAGGCGAGTATCACTGGGGCCGGATCCTTTTTCCACACCACCCCCAACGGACCTTCAGGTTCCTCCTGGCCAATCTTCTTCTGAGTTGCAACTGCCTTTTGGATCACAGCGGGTGCCCTTAGGGCTCACCCAGTTTTTAATGCTTGCTTTTCTGAGCACAACTGGGCCAATCATCCAAACATGTGAGCATTCGTCCCAATCAACAAAGGCACCCCATCATACAGTCCAGTGGGCGGGCAAACTAACACTAAGGTTTCCACCTGCTCATCCATTCCAGCCACAGATGTAGAGAATGATAACCAAACTCGGATATACCCCAAATACGGATATGCCTTATCGCTCAACCCCCACACATGTAGACCATTCAAGGGTTGCAGAGGCACCTCAGGTAAGTGTGTCTGATACCAGTCCTGAAACATGATGGTTACCTGAGAGCCACTGTCTAATACAGCTCGAGTGGGAATCCCATTTACTCGCACCGGGGTCTCCATTGAAGGCCCGACCACATCAGACCAGTCGGGGGCCACAACATTGAGAGCCGGCTGAGCCTGGGCCCGAGTCACAAAACGTTTCCTAGGGGGTCGAGACTGGGCCCGGCGATGCCAAGTGATCAGTCTACTGTTAACTTTCCTTAAATTCTCCGGCCTCTGACACTCAGGTTGAAAATGCCCATCTTCTCCACAATGGTAACAGAACTTGGGGTCCCGGGGGTCACTATTTGGCGGTTGACACCTCATCTGTGGGAGGGCCCTGAGAGGGGTGAGGGGGCTCCCTTGGGCCGGGGGTCTGGTTTCTGTTTATCTCAGGGGCCCCGGACCTAACAGGGTACATAGTAGATTGCTTCAAGTCCCTCACCAGTTCCCGTAAATTCCTGACCTCAGCCCTCAACTCACTCTCTAAGTGGGGGTCGGAGGAAATAGCTCGCATTCCCACAGCACCTGGAAAATCTGGGGATCCCTCAGACCCTCCAGACAGGCGGATCTCCTCAGGGGTACTAGGCTCAGGGGTCCCACTAGGGTTCACCGCCCCCACACATGGCTCCTACCCCTCTTCATTGGTCTCCACCTCTTTAATTTCCCTCATTAATTGACAATATTCAGGCGGGGTAGCCAGTCGATCATGTAACTTAAGTTTCAACAGTATTACACTAGAGAATCTGGCAGATTTTAAAACATGTTCTAACCTGACCTGATTCAAGGCTGTGGCAGTGATTCCCCCCTTTCTATAGGCCTTCTGCAAGGCCTGCTCCACCCTAGTGACGAAGGCGGACAGTTTCTCATTCCTCCACTGCTTAGCAGACCTGAATTTCCATAATAAATCTTCACCAGTCTCTGTACTCCCAAACACCCCTTCTAAAGCAGAGAGAGACTCTGCAGCGGTGGCTTCCGGACTGGTGGCACGGAAAAACCTAATGGCTTCTAAAGCGGGACCCCGCAAGCTCTCCATCAGTCTCTTCCTTTTCTCCCCCTCAGAGCATTGCCATTCCTGGACTAAGGGGGCAGCATTGTCCATCCAAGCTTCCAGGTCATCCTCCCCTGGAGGCACTGGCACCATGCCAGAAAAAAGTTTTAGCTTACGGTAGGAATCGAGCTGTATAGGTAGGACTACTAGGGGCAGTGAAGCCAAAATAGAACTCTTGGGGGGACAGGGGGAGGTGCCGGGGGAACCCTGAGTGGTAGCATCACTAGACAAATCCAATGCTTGCAGCAGTTCCTGGGTAGTGCTCCCCCTCCACAGCAAGCAATTTAAGCAGTTTATCTTTAAAACTATTCATTTGGGGGGACCCCCCAGGAGTGACTGACCCACTTCGAATATGAATTAGCCTCCATCCCTGTGAGGCACCCTCCGGGTAAATCACTGGAGGTACCTTCTCGGGGTCGATGGCAACACTGCACAGGAGTAACACCTGCAATGCCTGGTCGAGCAGGTCAGCCATACGCCCTTTTACCTCCAGTTTGCCCAAACATTTAACACGCTCTGCTGCGGAAATGATGTCAGCAGTTGGAGTTCCCAGGGGCACATCTAACAGTAACACAATTTTCTGGGAGTCCAGCTCTTCGGCTTCACCCCACCCCATCAGTCTGTGTACCATTGTCTTAATAGGCCCCAACTTAATTTTTCCCCAACATATTCCCTTCCAGTTTTTCTATTTCTTATGTACTTCCTCACTTGGCCACTAGGGGACGCTGATCCCATCGGTGCCTCCAATTTTTAACCCCCAGTGGGCACTACCCTTAGGGCTACTAGCCTTGCCTGCCTCCACTGAGACAGGGTGAGGGGCCCAGATTCGTTGACGGGTGCCTCCACCCAGAGGTCGGGGGTAGTACTGTCGAGATTGCCTCGGTCACAGCCCTCTGGGTTACTGCAACCCCTCTTTTGTCCCGCTAGTGGCTCACACAGGGTACCAACAATACTTCCCCCCAGTACACTTGCCCCCTGGCCAGTATTTCTTAACTCACTCCGGGGACCCCCTGTAAAGTAAGATACAGTTATATCACAGTCCCTATGCAGCAGTTCACCAGTAATGTACACAGTAGCCAGGGTGTAGTTGCAAAAAGAACAATCTGATTTATTCAAGGGGGACAAACAACAGGGGCAGGGGGGAAAATCAAGATGATTGGCTTATCACGATACCTATCTACCTAGGGCTCTGTGCACAGGCCTAAACCTAAGATTTGCTGTCCCTGGGTACCCAAGCCCTAATGACTAGTCCATCGTGGCAGCTGGTTGGGGCCCTTACACAGATAGCCTTTAAAATCCGGAACAGGTCAGAAGGGGAAAACTTTCAGTTAGGCAGTCAGCAATATAACGAGACAACTTGAAACCACTGAGTGCAGACTTGGCAGGGAGCTACCCTAATTCAGTACTCACGGCTCCATCAAATACCGCCTCCAAAACCACCAACAGGCTGAGCCTGAATTTCACCAGCCTCCTCACACATTTATATGGCAAACAACAGAGGGGTACCATACCAGGCAGCTGCTTTCAGGCCCCTCATGAACTTGCAGCAGAACTCGGGCAGCAAGCAGCAGCTTCAACGTCACGGGTGGATCGAGTGCGATTCAGCAGATTCTCCAGTCCTCTCAGGTTGAGCCTGGTAGGTAGCTGGGCTGGCACCATCCTCCTCCAACCGCCCGCCAGCGGATTTAGTCCGACTCGCTCGAAAGGGCAAAAACGTCCGCCTCAGGCCTTCACGCGCTTCCCGTGTGAACACTCACACAGCGCAGAAGCACAGAGCTCCTTTCTTCTCCTCAGCCACAACGCATCTGCCCACAGGAGCACGGGGCACTCCTTCCAGTTCGGGCGCTACCCGATCCAATTGGCTGGCGTCACTTGCCAGTCATTCACTCCTGCTCTCAGTGGTGTCAAAAAGCGCCATAGCCCATAATGCCTTTCTCAAAAGGCAAGCAGTCCCCCCATTGGTCCACCGGCTCAAAGGAGTCTCGAGATACAGATTGGTCCAATTCGTCAGTTCGGGACCAAAATGGAGGGGATAATCAGAACAGTCTCTGGCTGCAAAGGAAACAGGTTAGAACAACTTACATTATCATTACTATTCAAAGGATCACTGGCAAGTAATTTCCCCCCCTTTGTACAGGGCTCCCTCTGGGCCAGTCGGGATGGCAAACTAAAGCGCCTACTAGCAGCCCCAGGCAGGACTCGGGCATACAACCACACAGTCCCCCCCCACTTCTTCTAGTTATGACTGCATAAGAGCAGCCCTTATAGGGACAGCATCTGGAGGCCTTAAGCAGCTCATGGGTTACCCATTTAAGCAGCTTAACGCCGAAACCCAGCCAGGCATGGAGCATTTAAACGAGCTCCGGGGAGGCTTTTAGGAACCCCCATTTGTGGGGGGTTACACAGGTACGTAACAAACAGAATCAGCACAAGGAGATTTATACACAGCCGACTCCCTCCAGTATCCCTACCTTAACCAGGTACATAACAAACAGAATCAGCACAAGGAGATTTATACACAGCCGACTCCCCCCAGTATCTCTACCTTAACTAGATACATTATAAACAGAATCAGCAGAAGGAGATTTATACATAGTCGGCTCCCCCACTATCCCTACTCTAACCAGGTACATAACAAACAGAATCAGTACAAGGAGATTTATACACAGCTGGCTCCCCCCAGTATCCCAGTCCTAACCAGGTACATAACAAAGAGAATCAGCACAAGGAGATTTATGCACAGCTGACTCCCCCCAGTATCCCAGTCCTAACCGGGTACATAAACAGAATCAGCACAAGGAGATTTATTTCAATGGCCTACGCAGCCAGTAGAGTGTTATGCTTGTGCAACTGTGTTTATTCGGTTTGGTCATTTGCACTCTCTATTCCAGATGAATTATTACCCTGTAGGAATTTCAAAAGGCAAGGAAACCTTAGAGAGGGTTCCACCCCTCGAGGTGCCCTGGGACAATTCCCGGGGCTAAAAGTACCTTAGGAAAGATGCTAAGGAGAGGAGCACTGCTGCTGGAGAAGGAAGGGAGGATGGTAGGGCAAAGAAACAAGCATTTGTCAATGCCGAATGTTTGCTTGCTGGCATTGGCATTGGTAGTGTAGGAGTTACAGAGCTGCATAATAGGAATGGCAGTGAAGTATTGAACTGAAGCCAACCCCACCACCATCCTGCAGAGACTGACAGGCATTGGGGTGTGCCTTTGGGTCATCAGGGATAACGGCCACGCCATTTCACCACACCCTACCGTGCAGACACCGACAAGTGTCACGGTGTGCCTTGGGGCCTTTGGCCCTTATGCGCACCCCATTCCATCAGGAAATATTGTGATATGGGTGCAGTATAGGAGAATGGGGTGAACTTTGGGGCCGAAGAGTCTAAGGCACACCTCGATGCCTCTCAGTGGCTGCAGGGTGTGGGTGGGGGTGGAATGGTATGAGCATTGCAGGTGACAATCCCAAGTCACACCCCTGATGCCTGTCATTCTCTACAGGATGGGGCGTTGCGGTCGGAAACCCCTAACGCCTCAGGCATTCGTTAGTATTTTCACTCCAAATTTTCAACATGTTTTTGTGACCCCCACCTCATGAACAGCGGCAATATCAGTTTGTTAGCCGAAAGCTGCTTTTGCACAGCGACTACGGCATTTGTCACCACAGGTGCAAAACACATTCTGAACAGGATGTGAAAAATGACAGCTGTACTGTTCATGGGGAGGTGTAAAAAATGGCAATGTTGAAAATCTGCAGTGAAAATATTAAAACAAGCATTTGTCAATGCCGAATGTTGCTTGCTTCTATGTGCTGTTTAGGTATTTGGAAGTCATTGGAGTGCAAATATTGAAAATTTGCGAACTTACGAGCGTGCATAGGAACTGCGCAACGCACGCTCGTAAAACAGTCATTTTTAGGAATTTTTTCACCAAATTTTCAACATAGCCATTTTAAGACCTCTGCTCATGAACAGTGTCACTGTGATTTTGTTAATGTGTCCCATACATTGAGTTTGCACACCGACTACGCCATTGTGCGCTACATGGGCGGAAACACGTTTTGGGCAGGATGTGAAAAATGACAGCTGTACTGCTCATAAGGAGGTGTGGTAAAATGGCAATGTTGAAAATCTGGGTGAAATATTGAAAATTCGCAAACCTACTGAGCTGCGTAGGAACTGCATAGCACGCGCTCAATAAAACAGTCATTTTAGGAATTTTTCACCAAATTTTCAACATAGCCATTTTAAGACCTCTGCTAATGAACAGTGTCATGGTGATTTTCTTAATGTGTCCCATACATTGATTTAGCACACCGACTGCGTCATTGTGTGTGCTCATGGGAGGAAACACGTTTTGGGCAGGATGTGAAAAATGACAGCTGTACTGCTCATAAGGAGGTGTGGTAAAATGGCAATGTTGAAAATCTGGAGTGAAAATATTGAAATTCTTGCAACTTACGAGCCTGCGTAGGAACTGCGCAACGCACGCTCGTAAAACAATCATTTTTTGGAATTTTGGCACCAAATTTTCAACATGGGGTTTTTGGGACCCCTTCTCATGAATGATGTCACTGTCATGGCGGTATTCAGGCCCGAAGGGTGATTTTGCAGTCACTGCGAAATCACCCTTCGGCCGAACTGCCATGACAGTGACATCATTCATGAGAGGGTCCCAAAACCCCATATTGAAAATTTGGTGCAAAATTCCAAAAATGCCTGAGATATGCAACAAAGTTGAACCCCTATCTAGCTCATTATACAGCTTACCGGCATTTCCTCAGTTCGATCGACTTTGAAGAGTGCAGAGCGTGTTCCCGATCCACGAAGATCGTCGCGCCAAGCTCCGAGATAAGTATGGGGTGAGGGGTGTGGGAGGCTGGAGTGCGCAGTGGGTGGAGTGCGGGTTGTGGGAGGGCTGGGAGGCAGCATGCAGGACCGTTTTCGTTTTACAGGTTTAAAAAAAGCGTTGTGGGATGTTTGCCACGCTGGGGTAGAGCTCCCAGCGTGGCACAAGGAGCGTTAGGGGCGTTCAGCCGACAGGGGATTGGGCATCCCGTGGGCCAAGGACTGCTTGCCACGCTGGGTGGGCTCCCAGCGTGGCACCTCACGAGGGGCGCAGCTCAGCCCGGACGGGATTGGGCACCCGTCGGCTATACAGTACGAGCGGGGGCGCGCGCCTGTGTGTGTGTGGGGGGGGAGCTGTGCGTGAGCAGCCGATATCTTATCGGTGCTCATTCAAGCGTAGCTCACCCTTTCAACTGTATGTCACTGCATTTTGGAGCGTGTCAAAGACAGCTCCAAAATGCATTGGCTTACAGGGGTCGCGCCTGCCAGCACACTGACTGAACTGGAGGAGGAGGTGACACACCTCCAAAATCTCCGATGATGGCACTATGTTTCTTGCATATGCGTGCAAGCAACATAAAAACTGGTGAGGTTACGAGCGTGCGTAGAAACTGTGCAACGTGTACCCGTAATGTAATTAGTTTGGGAATTTACAGCAGATTGTCAACACAGGCATTTTGGGACCTCTGGTCATGAACAGTGTCACTGTGATTTTCTTTATCTGTCCCGAACAATGATTTCACACAGTGACCAGGCATTTCTGTGCTGAAAGTGTGAAAACACATTTCAGCCATGTTGTGAAAAATGACAGCTGTACTGTTCATAAGGAAGTGTTGAAAAATGCTACTGGTGAAAATGTGGACTGAAAATATTACAAATTCATGAACTTACGAGGGTGCGTGGAAACTGCGAAATGCTCACTCGTAACACAGTAATTTTTGGGAATTTTTTCACCAAATTTTTAACAGCCATTTTAACACCTCTGCTCATGAACAGTGTCACTGTGATTTTCTTAATGTGTCCCGAACATTGATTTCGCACACCGACTGTGCCATTCTAGCTACATGCGAAACACATTTTGGGTGAGATATGAAAATGACAGCTGTACTACTCATAAGGAAGTGTGGTCAAATGGCAATGTTGAAAATCCGAGTGAAAATATTCAAAATTCAGGAACCTCACGAGCATGCGTGAGAACAGCTAAGCGCCTTACGTAAAACAGTCATTTTTAGGAATATTTTCACAAATTTTCCCGTAGGCTTTCTGAGAGCCCACCTTATGAACACTGGTGCTGTTATTTTGTAAGATCGGTCCGAAAGGTGATTTCACGCAGTGACTGCGAAATCACCCTTCGGGCCAGATTAACGCCATGACAGTGACAGAATTCACGAGGAGGGGTCCCAAAAACCCCATGTTGAAAATTTGGTGCCAAAACTCCCAAAAATGCCTGAGATATGCAGCAAAGTTGAAAAAACCCTATTCATTATATTATACAGCTTACCGGCATTTCCTCAGTTCGCGGTCGGCTTTGAAGCGTGCAGACGTGTTCCCGGTCCTCCGAAGATCGTCGTGCCGGAGTCTGAAGGTAAGTATGGGGTGGGTGGGGGGCACCCCAGTCAGCGACAGCATCTATTGCCACGCTGGGGTGGGCTTCCAGCATGGCACCCTGTACTCGGGGCAGTGAAGCCGACGGGGAATGGCCACCCCATCGGATATACATGTGCTTAGCCATGGGGTGGGCACCAGCGTGGCATGTACAGCTCTGTTTAACAGGCACAGCGCCACAGGGGATTGGGCACCCGCCAGCTATACAACGCGGGGTTGCGAGCACGCAGTATGCGTGTGTGTGTGTGTGTGTGTATAGGGGAGCGCGCGGAGCAGGCGATATCTTATTGCTGCTCACTGAAGCGTAGCTCCCCCTTTCAATTGTACGCCACTGCATTTTGGACTGCTGTCACAGACAGCTCCAGCAGGCATTGGAGAACTGCGGCCGCGCCTGCAAACACACTGACTGAATTGGAAGAGGGCTGCCACACCTCCGAAAACTCGGATGATGGCACTATGTTTCTTGCACATGCGTGCAAGCAAACATAAAAAGTGCTTCAGAAGGAGGCTGAGAGAAACTGCTTGTATAGCTTGGGAAGTGGGAGTGACTGGGTGCTTGTCCATTGAACTACAGGCCAAGCCATCCAAATACAGCCATCTCCTCCGGTATCCCAACCCTGACCAGGTACACAGGAAACAGAATCAGCACAAGGAGATTTATACACAGCCGGCTCCCTCCGGTATCCCTACCCTAACCAGGTATATAACAAACAGAATCAGTGTAACCCCTGGGTGGCGCCACCCCCCAAGTGTTACACCCCTGCCTACTACCTTGAACATAGGCTATGGGGGTTGGGTTCGCTAACTTAATAACATTTTTAAAACCTTTGCACAGTGCCTCCACTCAGGGTGCTTTACATGGGTGAGATGGTGCTGGGTGTAGCCCCCTGAGCTGCTACACCACCCATGGTGACCAGTTACCTTCCCTAGACATGCCCCAATACACAGTTCCCCAGATTTCAACATTTTGAATTAAAGGATCTCTCCAATAATATGCTCACGCAGGATTTCAAACAACAACAAGAAGATATTTATTTCGGGGGAATAAAGGAGCTAGGAAAGGGAAACAGGGGGAGTAGAGGTTATTTTACCGTATTTACACGTATACAGAGATCATTTTGGATTTTGCTGGTGAACCCTCCAGCTGGGTGGCTACATATTAACAGGCAGACATAAATCACATTTTACCATTCGACTTAAGACATCCAGAGCCCTGGCTATCTAGCTGCTGATAAATCAGATGTTAAACGTAATTATTAATATTACCCACACTGGTACCAGTCCCAGATACAGCAGAAACCCCGCAATCTCATACCATACTGGTTAAACAGATCCCACGGTCCAAGATGTTGCAGGCCTGATGGAGTTGCAGCTGGTCGAGGTGGCCGGCTATTAATTTGAGGGTGGGGGCAACTTGGAAACAGATTTGTGTAAAGCAGCAAATTACTATTTACAACCACAACAGGGATTGACCTGCACTTGCAGACAAAGCAGGGATTGCCCTGCACTCACAGACTTCTGAACATTCCAGAACAAACTATGTGGATCTTACATCCAGAACATTCAGCACAATATTTGAAAGTCCCATCCAAAGCAAAAATGGTGATACTTTTGTCAAGCATCCTATATGCAATTCAAATACTGTCACATCCAGTACTTTATATACCAAAAGTCATCCATCCAGAGTACATTGGCAACGACACTTTCATCAAGCATCCCATATACTTTAGTCACAGGCAGATGCAGTCCAAGAGATGCTGGCTGCGACTTCCAGCTCGCTGCACAAGTTATATGTACACGAAACACTACCAGGCAAGCAGCAGGTCACCTCAGGAGACTGAGCCTGGCTACTGAGGCATTCTTCTCTGACTCAAACGCAGATTCAGATCGAACCCTGCTAGGGAATCACACTCCCAGCACAGCGCACAGTTCACAACATGTGGAATTACTCAGCGCTCAGTCCCCACAAGCATTCACACCTTTATATGTAAAGGTCAGTTACTGTACCAGATCACAGAGTCCTGACAGGCCGATCGCAATTCTGCACACTTTCGGTCTTCTTCAGGTTAAGTCTGGTCCCAAAATGTCTTCTGCTTCTTCTCTCCTCTGAAAGCTCGGAATCGCTGTCCGAATAAGTGACTCACTAATGAATGCAGGCCAACTTTATGGCCTCACATGCGCTTCCTGCGTGAATCTACTGCGCACAACGGCTGCACGAACACTCAGGGCAGTTTCCGCCTCAGCTTCCAACTTCAAACACAGTTCTCTTCTGCCCCAAACCTCAGGGCACTTCAGCATCAAGATTCCTCTTCAGAATCTCTGTCTGAAAATCAAGGCTTCTCTTCAGAATCTCTGTCTGAACACTTGGTTGCCCAATATCTAGGCCACAACGACTGCGACTGCTTTCCTTTTTCACCCATGTTCAAATACTTGATCCGAGAAAACACAGTCCTTTTCTCTCCCCTCAGGAGAGCCGACAAAAGACAGGCCTTTTTCAGGCCTCCCGCACGGTGCCCGTGCTGCCCTGTGGACAGCAGCCCCACGAGCTGCTCACTCTTCCAGCTCCATGCTCAGACTGACTCTCCCAGCAGACAGTCAGGGCCTTTCCTCCAAATCCAAAAGGTTGCAGTTGGCTGATTCTCCTTGTCAGTCACAACAGGCTCCCTCTATTGGCAAAAAAAGGTGCCACGGTCCAAACTATATTTCCCAGAGGCTCTCTCCATACAAGCCCCTTGTGGCTGGCTCCATTTGAGAGTCCAAGTGCTGATTTACCTGCAGGCTCCATTTTAAGGAGCCCCTTCCCATTAATTGGACCTATTCAGCAGTTCAGATCCGAAATGTAGGGGCTAAACACCCAGAGTCCCAGCTGCAAGAAAGGCAGGTTAGACAAACTGTACAGTCATTGTCACGCTAACAAATTCCCAGCAGATACAGTAATTACATCTTTTGAAAGTGCTCCCCCAGCGCATATAGCTAATGCAGACGGAGCAATCTGCTCAGTGGCCCAGGCAGTACTCGAGCAAGGAAACACACAGTCCCCCCAGTTCAAATTAATTATACTGCAGATTGGCAGCTCTTAAAGCGACAGTACATGGAGGCATTAGGCACTCTCACTCAATTATTTTAAATTGGAAGGCTTTTTAGTGACCCCCATTTGTAGGGGGGTTACATCAGCACAAGGAGATTTATACACAGCTGGCTTCCCCCAGTATCCCTTCCCTAACCAGATACATAACAAGCAGAACAGAAACAAGGAGATTTATACACAGCCGGCTCCACCGGTATCCCTACCCTAACCAGGTACATAAGAAACAGAATCAGCACAAGGAGATTTATACACAGCCGGCTCCCCCAGTATCCCAACTCTAACCAGGTACACAGCAAATAGAATCAGCACAAGGAGATTTATACATAGTCGTCTCCCCCACTATCCCTACTCTAACCATACATAACAAGCAGAACAGAAACAAGGAGATTTATACACAGCCAGCTCCCCCAGTATCTCTACCCTAACCAGGTACATTACAAACAGCATCAGCACAAAGAGATTTATACACAGCCAACTCCCCCCAGTATCCCTACCCTAACCAGGTACATAATAAACAGAATCAGCACAAGGAGATTTATACACAGCTGGCTACCCCCAGTATCCCTACCCTAACCAGTTACATAACAAACAGAATCAGCACAAGGAGATTTATACACAGCTGACTCTCCCCAGTATCCCTACCCTAACCAGGTACATAACAAGCAGAACAGAAACAAGGAGATTTATATAGAGCCGGCTCTCCCAGTATCTCTACCCAAACCAGATATAAAACAAATAGAATCAGCACAAGGAGATTTATACACAGCCGGCTCCCCCAGTATCTCTACCCTAACCAGGTACACAACAAACAGAATCAGCACAAGGAGATTTGTACACAGCCGTCTCCCCCCAGTATCTCTACCCTAACCAGGTACATAACAAACAGAATGAGCACAAAGAGATTTATACACAGCCGGCTCCCCCAAGTATCCTACCCTAACCAGGTACGTAACAAACTGAATCAGCACAAGGAGATTTGTACACAGCTGACTCCCCCCAGTATCCCTACTCTAACCAGGTACATAACAAAGTGAAACAGCAGAAGGAGATTTATACACAACTGGCTTCCCCCAGTATCCCTACCCTAACCAGTTACATAACAAGCAGAACAGGAACAAGGAGATTTATACACAGCCGGTTCCCCCAGTATCTCTACCCTAACCAGGTACACAACAAACAGAATCAGCACAAGGAGATTTATACACACCCATCTCCCCCCAGTATCCCTACCCTAACCAGGTACATAACAAGCAGAACAGAAACAAGGAGATTTATACACAGCCGGTTCCCCCAGCATCTCTACCCTAACCAGGTACATAAACAGAATCAGCACAAGGAGATTTATACACAGTCGACTCCCTCAAGTATCCGTACCCTAACCAGGTACGTAACAAACTGAATCAGCACAAGGAGATTTGTACGCAACCGACTCCCCCCAGTATCCCTACCGTAACCAGGTACACAACAAACAGAATCAGCACAAGGAGATTTGTACACAGCCGCCTCCCCCCAGTATCTCTACCCTAACCAGCTACATAACAAAAAGAATCAGAACAAGGAGATTTATACACAGCCGTCTCCCCCCAGTATCCCTACCCTAACCAAGTACATAACAAACAGAATCAGCACAAGGAGATTTATGCACAGCCATCTTGCCCCAGTATCTCTACCCTAACCAAGTACACAACAAACAGAATCAGCACAAGGAGATTTATACACATCCAACTCCTCCAGTATCCCTACCCTAACCAGCTACATAACAAAAAGAATCAGAACAAGGAGATTTATACACAGCCAGGTTGCCCCAGTATCCCTACCCTAACCAGGTACATAACAAACAGAATCAGCACAAGGAGATTTCTACCCAGTCGGCTCCCCCAGTATCCCTACCCTAACCAGGTACATAAACAGATACAGCACAAGATTTATACACAGCCGGCTCCCCCAAGTATCCCTACCCTAACCAGATACATAACAAACAGAATCAGCACAAGGATATTTATGCACAGCTGACTCCCCCCAGTATCCCTACCCTAACCAGGTACATAAACAGATACAGCACAAGATTTATACACAGCCGGCTCCCGCAAGTATCCCTACCCTAACCAGGTACATAAACAGATACAGCACAAGATTTATACACAGCCGGCTCCCGCAAGTATCCCTACCCTAACCAGGTACATAACAACCAGAATCAGCACAAGGATATTTATACACAGCCGACTCCCCCCGGTATCCCTACCCTAACCAGGTACATAACAAACAGAATCAGCACAAGGAGATTTATACACAGCCGGCTCCCCCAGTATCCCTACTCTAACTAGGTACATAACAAACAGAATCAGCACAAGGAGATTTATACACAGCCGACTCCCCCAGTATCCCTATTCTAACCAGGTACATAACAAACAGAATCAGCAAAAGGAGATTTATACACAGCTGACTCCCACCCAGCATCCCTACCCTAACCAGTTACATAACAAGCAGAACAGGAACAAGGAGATTTATACACAGCCAGGTCCTCCCAGTATCTCTACCCTAACCAGGTACACAACAAAAAGAATCAGAACAAGGAGGTTTATACAGAGCTGACTCCCTCCAGTATCCCTACCCTAACCAGGTACATAACAAATAGAATCAGAACAAGGAGATTTGTAACATGGCAAAAACGAGAGGCTTGAAATAAGGGAGCGTCATTGGACATAATGCACCACATGATCAAAGTTGGAGCGGGATTAATCACTGGTAATGCCCGCTCCAACTATTAATCATGGGGTCACCGGGTCAAGCAGTAGCACCAGTAGCTATCACAGCAGAAAACGCTGTATATCCCACAATGCAGCAGACCACAGAAAACACGTCGTGGCGAAGACGCATTATCTGACCACGCTGATACAAAACTGAACAGTTCCAAGGAACAGAAGTGAAAAAACGGAATGGAAACAACAACACAAGTACTGTCATATTAGAAGCACATTAATGCCCTCCGGAGTCGGTTTCTACTGGGGAATTAATGCATGGTTGGGTGGTTGTAGACACTCAGCCGACCACCCCCCCAACCATGCATTAATTCCCCAGTAGAAGAAACATAGAAACATAGACTTTGACGGCAGATAAGGACCGCTTGGCCCATCTAGTCTGCCCATTTCCCTACCTACAGGATAGGCCGCAGATCCTAGTTAACCAACAGCCTATTTCTTCCTACCCCCCCACCAAGAATTGCCTTATGTCTGTCCCATGCATTCTTGAATTCTCCCACAGTTTTAGACCCCACAACCTCCTTAGGAAGGCTGTTCCATGCATCCACTACCCTCTCTGTGAAATAATACTTCCTCACATTGCCCCTGAACGCCCCCCTCATCTTTAAATTGTGTCCCCTTGTTCTTGCACGTCTCTTTTTCTGAAAGATGCTACCCTCTTGGACTTTGTTGATTCCACTGAGGTACTTAAAAGTTTCTATCATGTCCCCCTCTCCCTTCTTTCCTCAAGGGTATACATATTAAGCTCCTTTAGTCTCTTCTCATACGGCTTCTCTTGCAGACCCTGCACCATTTAGTTGCCCTCCTCTGGACTACCTCTATCCTGTCTATGTCCTTGAGGAGATGGGGTCTCAGAACTGGGCGAGTACTCCAGATGAGGTCTCACCAACTGTCTGTACAGAGGATAACAACTTCCTGTTTTCTGCTGATGATTCTCTCCTATGCATCCCAGTATACCCCCAGCCCTCCTACTACCTTCTCACATTGCTTGCTAACCTTAAGGTCATCTGATATGATTACCCCAGGTCCCTTTCCTTTTTGTTGTTACCCCATTGTGTATTCTTCCCTGGTTCTTGTTTCCCAGGTGCATTATTTGCACTTCTTTGCATTGAATCCTAGCTGCCATACTTCTGACCATTCCTCCAACCTTGCCAGTCCCTTCTCATCCTTTCCCGCCTCCTTGTTATCCAACCCTGTTGCAGATCTTTGTGTCATCTGCAAAGAGGCATACTTTTCCTTCCAGTCCCTCTGCAATGTCACTTTGAAGACATTAAAAGGACTGGACCCAATACTGAACCCTGCAGTACCCCACTAGTAACCCCTCTTTCTTCAGAGTGGACTCCATTTACAATTACCTTCTGTGTCCTGTTGTCCAGCCAGTGTTTTACGCAGGCTACCACCCTGGGACTCACTCCCAGGCTGGTTAATTTGACTATTAATATTTTGTGTGGGACTGTGTCAAATGCCTTGCTAAAGTCTAGGTAGGCCATGTCCACAGCCCCTCCCTGGTCTACTGCTTTGGTCACCCAGTCAAAGAAATCTATTAGATTCGTCTGACATGACCTTCCCGCTGTGAACCCATGCTGCCTTGGGTCCTGTGCCCCACTGGCCTCTAGGTACTCAACTATTCTTTCCTTCGGAAGTGACTCCATCACTTTCCCTACCACAGAGGTCAAACTGACAGGTCTGTAGTTTCCTGCCTCTGTCTTGGTCCCACTTTGTGAAGGGGAATCACATCTGCCTTCCTCCAGTCCTCGGTACCACACCATCCTCCATGATTTATTAAAAGAGTAGCCAGTGGTTTCACTAGTTCCCCCTTAATTCTTTTAGAATTCTGGGGTGAATTCCACTAGGCCCCATTGCTTTGTCCACCTTCAGTTTTAGGAGTTCTTGCAGAACCCTTTCTTCTGTGAAAGGGACTGGGATGATCCCCTATCAAGGGCTTCTGTTAATTGGATTAGGCACTTCCCCTCCTCTTTTGTGAATACTGAGCAGAAATATTCATTCAGTATCCCTGCTTTTCCTGTCCCCTCTGCCCACCACCGTTCATTCTATTCAGCCTCACTATCCCTCCCTTTGTCTTTCTCGCTCGCTGATGTACCTATAAAGGTTTTATCCCCCTTCTTAACTAGAGTTGGCTATCTTTTCCTCAGTTTGGGCCTTTGCTGTTCTGACTTCCCTCCCTGCTTTCTTCTGCCTTAACTGGTACAGCTCTCAGTCCTGCTCCTGCTGTGTTTCCTTATACTTCCGGAATGCTATCTTTTTCTTCCTGACTTTCACAGCCACCTCTTTTGAGAACCATAGTGGCTTTTTCTTTTGTTTTGATTTGTTTATTTGCTTCACACAAAGGCTTGTTGCCTCTGTGATGGCAGTTTGATGATTCCCCATTGTTGCTCCCACCTCCTTCTAGCCTGTTTGCTAGTGCTTTTCTGAGGCACTCTCCCATCTTGCCAAAGTCAGCTCTCCTGAAGTCCAGTACCCTCACTTTTGTTGGCTTGACTCTGTAGCTGAGTTTAGCGTGAACCACACTGTTTGACGGTCACTTGTTCCCAGCTGGCAACCCACTTCTAGATCTGAGATCCTCTCACTGCCCCAGTTTGAGAGTATGAGGTCTAAGATTGCTCCCTCGCGAGTGGGTTCCGAAACTAGCTGTCTAATGCCTGCCACCTGTAGGGCATCGAAAATGGCCCTGCTCTTGGATGTGGCTGCAGCAAATGTGCTCCAGTTAACATCTGGCATATTCAGGTCTCCCATCAACAGTATCTCCCCTTTCTCTGCCATTCTAAGAATGCCTTCTATCATATCCTTCCTTTATTGTGCATTAATGCCTAATTATACACAGCCAGCTCCTCCCAGTATACCTACCCTAACCAGGTAGATAAACAAAATCTGCACAGGGAGATTTATACACAGCTGGCTCCCCCAAGTATACCTAGAGTGCCAGTGGTACAGGTGACAGTCATGCAGCGGGTTGCAGTGTCTCCTCTCCCTGTTGGTGCCTGGCGTACGGGTGGCAATTATGTAGCGGGTCACAGAGTCCCTTGTTGTTGTTGTTGTTGAATTTTGTTGACCCGGTAAGCCCACTGGGCCTAGAAGTCCCTTTTTCAGGGGCGACCGGGAGGGGGGTACAGATGGTAAGCAATTGAATTTGAACCAGATTAAGCTGTTGGTGGTATTTTTAGTGAATGAGGGAAATTTGGCCAGGACATGGGGGAAATTCCCCTACTCTTTTGATAAGTGCCATGGGATCTTTAACATCTACCTGAACTACCACCAATCCAGGCAGATGGGACCTCGGTTTAACGTCTCATTCGGAAGGCGGCACCTCAGAAGTGCAGCACCTCTCTCATGCTGCACTACAGTGTCAGTATTGGGATATTAACCCAAGTGCCAGATGTGGGAACTGAACCCACAGCCCTCTGATCTCCCGGCCTCAGAGGAGAATGTGCTACCTACTGAGCCACGGACACTGACATGCCATGGGTGTCGCTTATAAAGGTGGCAGTTATGCAGCCGGACGCAGTGTCCCCTGTCCCCAAGGCTGTCTGGTGTACAGGTGGCAGTCATGCACTGGGACACAGACTCTCCTCTCCCTGAAGGTGCCTGACAAACAGTTGGCAGTCATGTAGCAGGATATAGAGTCCCATCTTCTCCAGAGTGCCCGGTGTACAGGTGGCAACCCTGCAGCAGGACACAGAGTCTCCTCTCCCTGAGGGTGCCTGGTGTATAGGTGGCAGTCTTTCAGCAGGATGCAGTCTCATCTTCTCGAGGGTGCCTGGTGTACAGGTGGCAGTTACGCAGTGGGATGCAGAGTCCCCTCTCCCTGAAGCTGCCCAGTGTACAGGTGGCAGTCATGCAGCAGGATGCAGAATCCCCTGTCTCCAAGGGTGCGCAGTGTTCAAGTGGCAGTCATGCAGCGGGACACGGAGTACCCTATCCGCAAGAATGACCAGTGTACAATTGGAAGTCATGCAGAGGGATGCAAAGTCCCATCTCTCTGAGGCTGCCTGGTATACAGGTGGAAGTCATGCAACAGGGTACAGATTCCCCCTTCCCGAGGATACCTGGTATAGAGGTGGCAGTCATGCAGCAGGTTACAGAGTCCCCTCTCCCTGAGGGTGACTGGTGTTCAAGTGGTGGTCATGCAGTGGGACACAGAGTTCCTTCCCCCTGAGGGTGCCTGGGGTGCAGGTGGCAGTCATGCAGCAGGACACAGAGTCCATTCTCCTCATGTTCAGGTTGCAATCATGCAGAGGGATGCAGAGTTCCCCTCTTGCTGAGGGTGCCCAGCAAAGAGATAAGAGTCATGCAGTGGGATGCAGTGCCCCCTCTTCCTTAGGGTGCCTGGGGTACAGGTGGCAGTCATGCAGCAGGAAACAGAGATCCTTTCCATGAGGGTGCCTGGGGTACAGGTGGTACTCGTGCAGCAGAATGCAGAGTCTTTCTCCCCGATGGTGCCTGGCATAGAGGTGTCAGTCTTGCAGCAGAACACAGAGTCCCCTCTCCCCAAGAGTGCTCTGTGTACAGGTGGCAGTCATTCAGGAGGATGCAGAGTTCCCTCTTCCCGAGGGTGTCTGGCATACAGGTGGCAGTCATGCAGCAAGATGTAGAGTCCCACCTCCCCAAGGGGGCCCAGTGTACAGCTGGCAGTCATGGAACAGGACACAGAGTTGTCTCTCCCCAAGCCAGCCCCCTCTATATGTGGCAGTCATGTAGGGGGGGACAGAGTCCCTTCTCCCTGAGGGTGTCTGGCATACATGTGGCAGTCATGCAGAGGCACTCAGAGTCCCCTCTCCCAGATCGTGTCCAGAGTACAAGTGCAGTCATTCAGCAGTATGCAGAGTCCCCTCTCCCCGAGGGTGTCTGGGGTACAGGTGGTACTCATGCAGCAGGATGCAGAGTCCCCTCTCCCTGATGGTGCCTGGCATACAGGTGGCAGTCTTGCAGCAGAGCACAGAGTCCCCTCTCCTCAGCTGTGCCCAGTGTACAAGTGGCAGTCATTCAGGAGGATGTGGAGTCCCCCATTCCCGAGGGTGTCTGGCATACAGGTGGCAGTCATGCAGTGGGATGCTGAGTCCCCATTCCAAAGAGTGTTGAGGGTACAGGTAACAGTTATGCAGGAGGACAAAGAGTTTCCTTTTATGACAGTGCCAGCATACAGGTGACAATCATGCAGCATGATGCAGAGTCTGCTGTCCTCAAGGATGCCCAGCATATAGGTGGGAGTCTTGCAGCAGGATGCAGAGTCCCCTGTCCCCAAGGGTGCCTGGCTTATAGGTGGCAATCATGCAACAGAACGTAGAGTCCTCTCTCCCCTATGGTGCCCAGTGTACAGGTGTCAGTCCCACACTGTAAGAGTCCCTTCTCCCTGAGAGTGCAAGGAGTACAGGTGACAGTCATGCAGCAGGATGCAGTGTCTTCTCTCCCTGTCGGTGCCCAGCATACAGGTGGCAGCTATGCAGCGGGTCGCAGAGTCCCCTCTCCCTCTGGGTGCCACTAATACAGGTGGCAGTTATGCAGCCAGACGCAGAGTCCCCTCTCCCCGAGGGTGCTCACTGTAGAGGTGGAAGTCATGCAGCAGGGCATAGGCTCTCCTCTCCCTGAGTATGCCTGACATACAGGTGGCTGTCATGTAGCAGGATAGAAAGTCCCAACTCTCCGAGAGTGCATGGTGTACAGGTGGCAGCCTAGCAGTAGGACACAGACTCTCATCTCCATGAGGTTGTCCACTTCAATGGTGGCAGTCATGCAGCGGGATGCGGAGTCCCCTCTGCCGAGGGTGGCCAGTGTACAGGTGGCAGTCATGCAACTGCATACAGAGTCCCATCTTCCAGTGGGTGCCCAGTGTACAGGTGGCAGTCATGCAGCGGGATGCAGAGTCCCCTCTCCCTGAAGCTGCCCAGTGTACAGGTGGCAGTCATGCAGCGGGATGCAGAATCCCCTGTCTCCGAGGGTGTGCAGTGTTCAAGTGGCAGTCATGCAGTGGGACACGGAGTCCCCTATCCACAAGAATGACTGGTGTACAGTTGGCAGTCATGCAGAGGGATGCAAAGTCCCCTCTCTGAGGTTGCCTGGCATACAGGTGGAAGTTATGCAGCAGGGTACAGATTCCCTCTCCCCGAGGATACCTGGCATAGAGGTGGCAGTCATGCAGCAGGTTACAGAGTCCCCTCTCCCAGACGGTGTCCGGAGTACTGGTGCAGTAATGCAGTGGGATGCAGAGTCCCCTCTTACTGAGAGTGCCTGTGGAACAGGTGGCAGTCATGCAGCAGGATACGGAGATCCTCTCCTTGAGGATGCCCAGCATACAGGTGGCAGCCATTTAGAGGGATGCAGAGTCCCCTCTCCCCGAGGGTGTCTGGGGTACAGGTGGTACTCATGCAGCAGGACACAGAGTCCCCTCTCCCTGATGGTGCCTGGCATAGAGGTGGCAGTCTTGCAGCAGAGCACAGAGTCCCCTCTCCTCAGCTGTGCCCGGTGTACAAGTGGCAGTCATTCAAGAGGATGTGGAGTCCCCCATTCCCGAGGGTGTCTGGCATACAGGTGGCAGTCATGCAGTGGGATGCTGAGTCCCCATCCCAAAGAGTGTTGAGGGTACAGGTGACAGTTTTGCAGGAGGACAAAGAGTCTCCTTTTATGAGGGTGCCAGCATACAGGTGGCAATCATGCAACAAGATGCAGAGTCTGCTGTCCCAAGGATGCCCAGCGTATAGGTGGGAGTCATGCAGCAGGATGCCGAGTCCCCTGTCCCCAAAGTGTCCTGGCTTATAGGTGGCAATCATGCAACAGAACGTAGAGTCCCCTCTCCCCTATGGTGCCCGGTGCGCAGGCGTCAGTCCCACAGTGTAACAGTCCCTTCTTGCCGAGAGTGCAAGGAGTACAGGTGACAGTCATGCAGCAGGATGCAGTGTCTTCTTTCCCAGTTGGTGCCAGGTGTACAGTTGGCAGTTATGCAGCCAGACGCAGAGTCCCCTCTCCCCGAGGGTGCTCACTGCAGAGGTGGAAGTCATGCAGCAGGGCACAGGCTCTCCTCTCCCTGAGCATGCCTGAGATATAGGTGGCTGTCATGTAGCAGGATAGAAAGTCCCATCTACCCAAGAGTGCATGGTGTACAGGTGGCAGTCATGCAGTAGGACACAGGCTGTCATCTCCCTGAGGTTGTCCTCTGCAATGGTGGCAGTCATGCAGCAGGATGCAGAGTCCCCTCTCCCGAGGATGGCCAGTGTACAGGTGGCAGTCATGTAGCTGGACACAGAGTCCCATCTTCCGGAGGGTCCCAGTGTACAGGTGGCAGTCATGCAGCAGGATACAGAGTCCCCTATCCCTTGGGTCACCTGGTGTATAGGTGGAAGTCATGCAGCAGGATGTAGAGTCCCATCTCCATGAGAGTGACCAGTGTCCAGCTGGCAGTCATGCAGTGGGATGCAGAGTCCCCTCTTCCCCAGGATGCCTGGTATATAGGTGGGAGTAATTCAGCAGGATGCAGAGTCCCATCTCCCCGAGGGGGCCTGGTGTACAGGTGGCAGTCATGCTGTAGGACACAGAGTTCCCTCTCCCCAAGGCAGCACACTGTATAGATGTCAGCCATGCAGCAGGACACCAAGTTCCCTCTCCCTGAGGTAGCCTGCTGTATAGGTGGCAGTCATGCAGTGTGATGCAGAGTCCCCTCTCTCCGAGATTGCCCGGTGTACAGATGGCAGTCATGCAGTGGGATGCAGAGTACCCTTTCCCCAAGGGTGACCGGTGTACAGGTAGCAGTCAGGCAGCGGGACACAGAGTCCCCTGTCCCTGAGGGTGCCCAGCATACAGGTTGCAGTCATACAGAGGGATGTAGAGTCCCGTTTCTCAGAGAGTGCCTGGTGTACAGGTGGCAGTCTTGCAGTGGAACACAAAGTCCCCTATCCCTGAGGGTGTTTGGGGTACAGGTAGCAGTCATGCAGCTTCATGCAGAGTTCCCTCTCCCCAAGTATGCCTGGGGTACAGGTGGCAGTCATGCAACAGGATGCAGAGTCCCCCCCTCCTGGATGGTGCCTGGCATAGAGGTGGCAGTTTCACAGCTGAACAAGGAGTCCCCTCTTCCCAAGCGTGCCCAGCATACATGTGACAGTCATGCGGCATGATGCAGAGTCTCCTCTCCCCGAGGATGTCCAGCATACAGGTGGCAGTCATGCAGCAAGATGCAGAGTCCACTGTCCCAAAGGGTGCCAGGCATATAGGTGGCAGTCATGCAGCAGGACACAGAGTTCCCTCTCCCTGAGCAGCCTATTGTATAGGTGGCAGTCATGCAGTGGGATACAGAGTCCCCTCTCCCCGAAGGTGCCCAGCATACAGGCAGCAGTCATGCAGCAGAACGCAGAGTTCCCTCTCTCCAAAGGTGCCCAGTGTACAAGTGGCAGTCATGCAGTGGGATGTGGAATCACCTCTCCCCAAGGGTGACCAGTGTACAGGTGTCAGTCAAGCAGTGGGACACAGAGTGCCCTGTCCCCGAGGATGCCCAGTGTACAGCTGGCAGTCATGCAGAGGGATGCAGTGTCCCATTTCCCCAAGGGTGCCTGGCATACAGGTGGAAGTCATGCAGCAGGACAGAGTTCCCTATCCCAGAGGGTGTTTGGGGTACAGGTAGCAGACATGCAGCATTATGCAGAGTCCCCTCTCACCGAGGGTGCCTGGGGTTCAGGTGGTGCTCACGCAGCAGAATACAGAGTCCCCTCTCCCCAAGGGTGCCTGGTATAGAGGTGGCAGTCTTACAGTGGCACACAGAGTCCCCTGTTCTCAAGGGTGCCTGTCATATAGGTGGTAGTCATGCATCAGAATGCAGAGTCCCCTCTCCCCAATAGTGTCCAGTGTACAGGCGGCAGTCCCACAGTGGAACACAGAGTCTCTTCTCGCTGAGAGTGCCAGTGGTACAGGTGACAGTCATGCAGCGGGATGCAGTGTCTCCTCTCCCTGTTGGTGCCTGGCATACAGGTGGCAGTTACGCAGTGGGTCGCAGAGTCCCCTCTTCCCGTGGGTACTGCTTATACAGGTGGCAGTAATGCAGCTGGATGCAGAGTCCCCTGTCCCCAGTGCTGTCTGGTGTACACGTGGAAGTCATGCAGCAGGACACAGACTCTCCTCTCCCTGAGCGTGCGTGACACACAGGTGACTCTCATGTAGCAGGATACAAAGTCCTTTCTCCCTGAGTGTGCGTGGTGTACAGGTGGTAGTCTTGCAGTAGAACACAGGCTCTCATCTCCCTGAGGTTCTCCGGTGCACAGGTGGCAGTCATGCAGCAGGATGGAGAGTCCAGTCTTCCTAAAGGTGACCAATGTATAGGTGGCAGTCATGCAGTGGGACACAGAGTCCCTTATGTTTATGATTGCCCAATGTACAGGTAAGAGTCATGCAACAGGACACATAGATCCCTCTCCCTGAAGAAGTCCCCTATTTCTCTAAGTTTGCCTGGTTTACAGGTAACAGTCCTGCAGCAGAACACAGAGTTCCCTCTCCCCAGTGCTGCCCGTGTATAGGTGGCAGTCATGCAGCAGGGCACAGAATCTCCCTTCTTTGAATGTGCCTGGTGTATAAGTGGCAGTCATGCTGCAGGACACTGACTCTCCTCTACCTGAAGGTGCCTGACATACAGGTGGCAGTCATGTACCAAGATACAGAGTACCATCTGCCTGAGGGTGCCTGCTGTATAGGTGGCAGTCATGCAGCAGTATGCAGAGTCCCCTCTCCCCAAGGCAGCCCCATGTATAGCTGCCAGTCATGCAGCAGGATGTAGAGTTCCCTCTCCATGAGGGTGACCAGTGTACAGGTGACAGTCATGGAGCTGGACACAGAGCTCCTCTCCCGGAGGGTGCCTGGTGTACAGGTGGCAGTCATGCAGCGGGATGCAGAGTCCCCTCTCTCAAAGGTACCTGGCATACAGGTGACACTTATGCAACAGGACACAGAGTCCCCTCTCCCCAAAGGTGCCAAATGTACAGGTGATAGTCATACAGAGGGATGCAGAGTCCCCTCTCCCTTAAGGTGCGTGGTGTATAGGTAGCAGTCATGCAGTGGAATGCAGAATCCCTTCTCCTTGAGAGTGCCTGGTGAACAGGTGGCAGTCATGCAATGGACACAGAGTCCCCTCTCCCTGAGGTGTCTGGCATTCAGGTGGCAGTCATACAGTGGAATGCAGAGTCCCCTATCCTGAGGTTGCCTGCATACAGTTGACTGTCATGTAGCAGGATGCAGAGTTCCCTCTCCCAGAGGGGGTCTGATGAACAAGTGGCAATCATGCAGCAGGATGTAGGGTCCCCTCTCCCGAAGGGTGTCTGGGGTACAGAAGGCAGTAATCTAGCAGGACACTGAGTTCCCTCTCCCTGAGGTTGCCCGGCATACAGGTGGCAATCATATAATGGGATGCTGAGTCGCCTTTTCCCGAGGGTGCCTGCATACAGGTGGTAGCCATGCAGTGGGATGCAGAGTCCCCTCTCCGAGAGGGGGCTCAATTAACAAGTGGCAGTCATTCAGCAGTATGCACAGTCCCCTCTCCCGAAGGGTGCTCAGAGTTCAGGTGGTAGTAATGCAGCAGGATGTAGGTCCCATCTCCCTGAGGATGCCCGGCATACAGGTGGTGATCATGTAATGGGAACCAGAGTCCCTCTACCCGAGGGTGGCATCATACAGGAGTCAGTCATGCAGCAGAACACAGAGTCCCCTTTCCCCGAGGGTGCCCAGCATACAGGAGTCAGTCATGCAGCAAGACACAAAGTCCCCTATCCCCAATGGTGCCCAATGTTCTGAAGTCAGTCATGGAGGAGGACACAGAATCCCCTCTCCCTGATGGTGCCCAGCCCACAGGTGGCAGTCATGCAGCAGAACACAGAGTTCCCTGTCCCTGAGGGTTCCTGGGGTAAATGTAGCAGTCATGCAGCAGGATGCAGCGTCCCCTCTCACCGATGGTGCCCGATGTACAGGTGACAGTTCTGCAGTGGAAAACACTGGTCCTCTTTCTCCATGGGTGCCATGGGTACAGGTGGCAGTAATGCAGCAGGACACAGAGACCATTTTTCCCCAAGGGTGCCTGATGAACAGGTGACAGCCATGTAGTGGAACACAGAGTCTCTTCTCCCTGAGGGTGTCCAGCATACAGTTGGCAGTCATGCAGTGAGATGCAGAATCCCTACTCTCCAAGGGTGCCCGGTTTATAGGTGGCAGTCATGCAGCAGGACATAGTGTCCCCTCCCCCTGAGGGTGCCTGGCATACAGTTGGCAGTCATGCAGTGGGATGCAGAGTCTCCTCTCCCTGAGGGTGTCTGGCATACAGGTGGCAGTCATGCAACAGGACACAGACTCTCCTCTCCCTGAGGGTGCCTGGCATACAGGTAGCAGTCATGTAGCAGGATGTAGAGTCCCATCTGACCAAGGATACCTTGAGTATGCAGCAGTACAGAGAGTTTCCTCTCCTTGTGTTTGTCCAGCATGCAGGTGGCAGTCATGTAGGAGGCTACAGAATCTCATATCCCCAAGGGTGCCCAGTGTACAGGTGGCAGTCATGCAGCTGGACGCAGGGTCTCCTCTCTCAAAGGTACCTGGCATACAGGTGACACTTATGCAACAGGACACATAGTCCCCTCTTCCTGTGGGTGCCTATGGTACAGGTGGCAGTCTTGCAGCAAGAAGCAGAGTCCACTCTCCCCAAAGGTGCGTGGCGTATAGGTAGCAGTCATGCAGCAGAATGCAGAATCCCTTCTCCCTGAGGGTGCCTGGTGAACAGGTGGCAGTCATGCAGTGGACACAGAGTCCCCTCTCCCTGAGGTGTCTGGCATACAGGTGGCAGTCATGCAGTGGAATGCAGAGTCCCCTATCCTGAGGGGTGCCTGGGGTACAGGTGGCAGTCATGAAGCAGGATGCAGAGTCCCCTCTCCTGAGGTTGCCTGCATACAGTTGACTGTCATGTAGCAGGATACAGATTCCCCTCTCCCAGAGGGGGTCTGATGAACAAGTGGCACTCATGCAGCAGGATGTAGGGTCCCCTCTCCCGAAGGGTGTCTGGGGTACAGATAGCAGTAATGTAGCAGGACACAGAGTTCCCTCTCCCTGAGGTTGCCCGGCATACAGGTGGCATTCATATAATGGGATGCTGAGTCACCTTTTCCCGAGGGTGCCTGCATACAGGTGGTAGCCATGCAGTGGGATGCAGAGTCCCCTATCGTAGAGGGGGCTCAATTAACAAGTGGCAGTCATTCAGCAGTATGCACAGTCCCCTCTCCTGAAGGGTGCTCTGTGTTCAGGTGGTAGTAATGCAGCAGGATGTAGGTCCCATCTCCCTGAGGATGCCCGGCATACAGGTGGAGATCATGTAATGGGATCCAGAGTCCCTCTACCCGAGGGTGGCATCACACAGGAGTCAGTCATGCAGCCGGATACAGAGTCCCCTTTCCCCGAGGGTGCCCAGCATACTGGAGTCAGTCATGCAGCAAGACACAAAGTCCCCTATCCCCAAGGGTGCCCGATGTACAGAAGTCAGTCATGGAGGAGGACACAGAATCCCCTCTCCCTGATGGTACCCAGCGTATAGGTGGTGATCATGTAATGGGAACCAGAGTCCCTCTACCCGAGGGTGGCATCATACAGGAGTCAGTCATGCAGCGGGACACAGAGTCCCCTTTCCCCGAGGGTGCCCATCATACAGGAGTCAGTCATGCAGCAAGACACAAAGTCCCCTATCCTCAAGGGTGCCCGATGTACAGAAGTCAGTCATGGAGGAGGACACAGAATCCCCTCTTCCTGATGGTGCCCAGCCCACAGGTGGCAGTCCTGCAGCAGAACACAGAGTTCCCTATCCCTGAGGGTTCCTGGGGTAAATGTAGCAGTCATGCAGCAGGATGCAGAGTCCCATCTCACTGATGGTGCCCGATGTACAGGTGACAGTCCTGCAGCAGAACACACTGGTCCCCTTTCTCCATGGGTGCCATGGGTACAGGTGGCAGTAATGCAGCAGAACACAGAGACCACTTTTCCCCGAGGGTGCCTGATGAACAGGTGACAGCCATGTAGTGGAACACAGAGTCTTTTCTTCCTGAGGGTGTCCAGCATACAGTTGGCATTCATGAAGCAGCATGCAGAGTCCCCTCTCCCCAATGGTGCCCAGTGTACAGGTGGCAGTCCAGTAGTGGGACACAGAGTTTCTGTACCCTGAGGGTGCCTGGGATACAGGTAGCATCTTGGAGTGGGATGCAGACTCCCATCTTCCCGAGGTTGTCTGGTGTACAGTTGGCAGTCATGTAGTGGGATGCAGAGTTCCCTGTCTCTCAGGTTGGCCTGCATTCAAGTGGCAGTCATGCAACAAGATACAAAGTCCCCTGTCCCCAAGGGTGCCGAGCATATAGATGGCAGTCATGCAGCAGGACACAGAGTCCCCTGCCCCAAAGGTGCATGTCATATAGGTGGCAGTCATGCAGCAGGACACAGTCCCCCATCCCCCAGGGTGCCAAGCACACAGGTGGTAGTCATGCAGCAAGACACATAGTCCCCTCTCTCAAGGGTACCCAGCATACAGGTGGCAGTCATTCTGCAGGATACAGAGTCCCCTCTGGGTGCCTGGCATACAGGTGGTAGTCAGGCAGCAGTACACTGAGTCCCCACTCCCTGAGGGTGCCTGGTATATAGGTGGTAGTCATGGAGCAGGACACAGAGTCCTCTGCCTCCTAGGAAGTCTGGCACACAGGTAGCAGTCATGCAGCAGGACATAGTGTCCCCTTTTCCTGAGGGTGCCTTGAGCACAGGTGGCAGTCATGTAGCAGGACACAGAGTCTCCCCTCCTCTCCCTGAAGATGTCTGGCATACAGGCTGCCCAGTGTATAGCTGACAGTCATGCAGCAGGACACTGACGATCCTCTCCCTGAGGGTGCCTGACATACAGGTGGCAGTCATGCAGTAGGACATAGTGTCCCCTCTCCCTGAGGGTGCCTTGAGCACAGGTGGCAGTCATGTAGCAGGACACAGAGTCTCCCCTCCTCTCCCTGAAGATCTCTGGCATACAGGTGGCAGTCATGCAGTGGGATACAGAGGCCCTCTCCTCGAGGCTGCCCAGTGTATAGCTGACAGTCATGCAGCAGGACACAGACTCTCCTCTCCCTGAGGGTGCCTGGCATACAGGTGCAAGTCATGTAGCAGGCTTCAGAGTCCCATCTCCCTGAGGGTGCCCAGTGTGCAGGTGTCAATCATGCAGCTGGACACATAGCCCCTCTCCCCAAGGGTGCCTGGTGTACAGGCAGAAATCATGCAGTGGGATGCAGAGTCCCCTCTCTCAAAGGGTACCTGGCGTAAATGCGTCACTCATGCAACATGACAGAGAGTTCCCTCCTCCTGTGGGTGCCTAATGTATAAGTGGTAGTCATGCAGCAGAAAGCAGAGTCCCCTGTCCCTGAAGGTGCCCGGCGTACAAGTGGTAGTCATGCAGTGGGGTACAGAGTCCCTTTTCCCTGAGGGTGTCTGGCATACAGGTGGCAGTGATGCAGCAGGACACAGAGTCTTCTATCCTCGAGGGTGCCTGGTGTACAGGTGGGAGTCATGCAGCAGTTCCCTCTTCTGAAGGGTACCTGGGGTACAGTTGGCAGTAATGCAGCAGGATGCAGAGTCCTATCTCCCAGAGGGTGTCCAGCATACTGGTGGCAGTCAAGCAGCAGGATGCAGAATCCCCCTCTCCTTGCAGGTGCCAGGCATACAGGTGGTGATTATGTAGTGGGACACAGTGTCCTTTCTCTCTTAGGATTCCTGCATACAGGTGGCAGTCTTGCAGCAGCACAGAGTCCCCTCTCCCTGAGGGTGCCCAGCATACAGGGGACAGTCATGTGGGAAGACGCAGAGTCACCTATCCCCAAGGGTGCCCAGCATACAGGTTGGAGTCATGCAGCCTGACACAGACTCCCTTATCCCTTAGGGTGCCTTGGGTACAGGTGGCAGTCATGTAGCAAGACACAGAGTTCCTTCTCCCAAGACTGCCTGGTGTACACGTGGCAGTCATTTAGGGGGATGCAGAGTCTCCTCTCCCTGATGGTGCCTGGCTTTCTGGTGGCAGTCCTGCAGCAGAACACAGAGGTCCCTATCCCTGAGCGTTCCTGGGGTACATGTAGCAGTCATGCAGCAGGATGCAGAGTCCCCTCTCACAAATGGTGCCCAGCGTACAGGTGGCAGTCCCACAACAGAACATACTAGTCCTCTCCCTCCATGGGTGCCTGGGGTACAGGTGGCAGTAGTGCAGCAGGACACAGAGTCCCCTTACCCTGAAGGTGCCTGGGATACAGATGGCAGTCATGAAGTGGGATGCAGATTCCCCTCTCCCCAAGGGTGGCCGGCATACAGGTGGCAATCATGTAGCAGGATGCAGAGTTCCTCATCCCTGAGGGTGCCCACCGTACAGGTGATAGTCTTGCAGGAGGATGCAGAGTCCCCTCTTCCCTAGGGTGCCTGGAATACAGGTGGCAGTCATGCAGCAGAATGCTGAGTCCCATCCCAAAGAGTGTACAGGTGGCAATCATCTAGCGAGACAGAGTCTACTTTCCCCGAGGGTGTCCAGCATACAGGTGGCAGTCATGCAGCAGAACACAGAGTCCCATCTCTCCAAGGGTGCCCAGCGTACAGGTGGTAGTCATTCAGCAAGACTGTAAGTCCTGACTCCCCAAGGGTGCACAGTTTATAGGTGGCAGTCCTGCAGCAGGACATAGTGTTACCTCCTCCTGAGGGTGCCTGGCATACAGGTGGCAGTCATGCAGCTGGACACAGAGTTGCCTCTCCCAGAATGTGCCTGGTGTATAGATGGCAATCATGCAGCAGGATGCAGAGTCCCACAGGTGGCAGTAATGCAGCAGTACACAGAGTCTTTTCTCCCCGAGGGTGCCCAGCATACAGGGGGCAGTCATGTGGGAAGACGCAGAGTCACCTATCCCCAAGGGTGCCCAGCATACAGGTTGGAGTCATGCAGCTTGACACAGACTCCCTTATCCCTTAGAGTGCCTAGGGTACAGGTGGCAGTCATGTAGCAAGGCACAGAGTTCCTTCTCCCAAGAGTGCCTGGTGTACACGTGGCAGTCATTTAGAGGGATGCAGAGTCCCCTCTCCCTGATGGTGCCTGGCCTTCTGGTGGCAGTCCTGCAGCAGAACACAGAGGTCCCTATCCCTGAGTGTTCCTGGGGTACATGTAGCAGTCATGCAGCAGGATGCAGAGTCCCCTCTCACAAATGGTGCCCAGCGTACAGGTGGCAGTCCCACAACAGAACATACTAGTCCTCTCTCTCCATGGGTGCCTGGGGTACAGGTGGCAGTAGTGCAGCAGGACACAGAGTCTTTTCTCCCTGAGGGTGCCTGACATACAGGTGGCAGTCATGCAGCATGACACAGACTCTCCTCTCCCTGAGGGTGCCTGGCATACAGCTGGCAGTCATGCAGCAGGACACAGTCCCATCTCCCTGAGAATGTCTGATGTACAGGTGGCAGTCATGCAGCAGAACACATTTCCCTATTCATGAGGGTTCCTGGGGTACATGTAGCAGTCATGCAACATGATGCAGTGCCCCCTCTCACCTATGGTGCCCCGTGTACAGGTGGCAGTCCCACGTTGAAACACACTGGTCCCCTCTCTCCAGGGATGCACAGGGTACAGGTGGCAGTCATGCAGCAGGACACAGAGTTTACTTTTCCCTGAGGGTGCCTGAAGAAAAGGTGACAGTCATATAGTGGAACACAGAGTCTCATCTTTTTGAGAGTGTCCAGCATAAAGTTGCCGCCATGCCTCTGTATGCAGAGTCCCTTCTTCCCAAGGGTGCCTGGCATGCAGCTAGACAGAGTCTCCTCTCCCTGAGGGTGTCGGGCATATAATTAGCTGTCATGCAGCAGGACACAGAGTTCCCTCTCTCTCCGAGGCTGCCCACCATTCCAGTGGCAGACATGCAGCATGATGCAAAGTCCCTAGTCACCAAGGATGCTGGGCATATATGTGGTAGTCATGCAGCAGGATACAGAGTTCCATCTCCTGAGGGTGCCTGGTGCACAGGTGGCAGTCATTCAGCAAGACTCAAAGTTCCCTCTTCCCGAGGGTACCCATCATACAGGTGGCAGTCATGCAGCAGGATGCAGAGTCTCCTCTCCCTGAGGGTGCCTGGCATACAGGTGGTAGTCATGCAGCAATACACAGAGTCCCCACTCCCTGAGGGTGCCCAGTGTATATGTGGTAGTCATGCAGCTGAACAAATCCCTTGCCCCCAGGGATGTCTGGCACACAGGTGACAGTCATGCAGTAGGACATAGTGTCCCCTATCCCTGAGGGTGCCTTGAGTACAGGTGGCAGTCATGCAGCAGGATGCAGAGTCCCATCTTGCCGAGGGTGCCCGGTGTGCAGGTGGCAGTCATGCAGTGGGATGCAGAGTCCCCTCTCCCTGAGGGTGCATAGTGAACAGGTGGCGGTCATGCAGTGGGATGCAGAGTCCCCTCTTTCGAAGGGTGCCTGGAATACAGGACTCACTTATGCAACAGGTCACAGGCCCCCCTCTTCAATTGGGTGCCTAGGGTACCAGTGGCAGTCATGCAGCAGAAAGCAGTCCCCCTTCCACGAAGGTGCCCTGCATAGATGTGGTAGTCATGCAGTGGGACACAGAGTCCTCTCTTCCTGAGGGTGTCTGGCATACAGGTAGCATTCCTGCAGCAGGACACAGAGTCCCCTGTCTGCAAGGGGTGTCTGGCATACAGGTAGCAGTCATGCAGCAGGACACAGGGTCCCCTCTCCCAGAGAGGGCCCGATGAACAAGTGTCAGTCATGCAGCAATAAGCAATGTCCCATCAACCGAAGGGTGCCTGTAGTACATGTGGCAGAAATGTAACAGAACACGGAGTCCCCTCTCCCTGAAAGTGTTTGATGTACAGATGGTCATCATGTAATGGAACACAGAGTCCCCTCTCCCCGAAGGTACCAGCATACTGCATAAAGGGGGCCTGAAGAGTGAAGGGCAGTCATGCTGCAGGGTGAACAGTTCCCTCTCCTGAAGGGTACCCGTGGTACAAGTGGCAGTCATGCTGCAGGATGAACAGTCCCCTCTCCTGTAGGGTACCCGGGGTACAAGTGGCAGTCATGCTGCAGGATGAACAGTCTCCTCTCCTGAAGGGTACCCGGGGTACAAGTGGCAGTCATGCTGCAGGATGAACAGTCCCCTCTCCTGAAGGGTACCTGGGGTACAAGTGGCAGTCATGAGGCAGGATGAACAGTCCCCTCTCCTGAAGGGTACCCGGGGTACAAGTGGCAGTCATGCGGCAGGATGAACAGTCCCCTCTCCTGAAGGGTACCCAGGGTACAAGTGGCAGTCGTGCTGCAGGATGAACAGTCACCTCTCTTGAAGGGTAACCGGGGTACAAGTGGCAGTTATGCAGCAGGATGTAGAGGCTCCTCTCCCAAGGGTGCTTGCAGACATGTGGCAGTCATGCAGTAGGACTTAGAGACACCTCTCCTAGAGGGGGCCAGATGATCAAGTGGCAGTCACGTAGCAGGATACAGATTTCCCTCAGTTGAAGGGTGCCTGGCATACAGGTGGCAGAAATGTAACAGGACACAGACTCCCCTCTCCCTGAGTGTGCCCAGCATACAGATGGCAACCATGCAATGGGATGCGGAGTCCCTTCTCCCCAAGTTTGCCTGCATACTGGTAGCAGTCATACAGCAGGACACAGAGTCCCCTCTCCCAGATGGCGCCCGATGAACAAGTAACAGTATTGCAGCAGCATGCACAGTCCCCTCTATTGAAGGGTGCTCGGGGTACAAGTCACAGTAATGCAGCAGGACACAGAGTCCCCTCTCCCAGATGGCACCCAATGAACAAGTGGCAGTATTGCAGAAGTATGCACAGTCTCTCTATTGAAACGTGCTCGGTGTACAGGTCACAGTAATGCAGTAGGACACAGAGTCCCCTCTCCCCGAGGGTCCTTGCATAACAGTGATGAGAAGGGACTTGGCAAGGTTGGAGGAATGGTCACAAGTATGGCAGCTTGGATTCAATGCAAAGAAGTGCAAAATAATGCACCTGGGAAACAAGAACCCAGGGGAAAAAAACACAATGGGGGGGGAGGTAGTAACAACAACAAAAAAGGAGAGGGACCTCGGGGTAATCATATCGGATGACCTTAAGATTAGCAAGCAATGTGAGAAGGCAGTAGGGAGGGCTGGGAGTATACTGGGATGTATAGGGAGAGGCATCAGCAGCAGAAAACGGGAAGTTGTTATCCTCTGTACAGACAGTTGGTGAGACCCCATCTGGGTACTGTGTCTAGTTCTGGAACCCCATCTCCGCAAGGACATAGACAGGATAGAGGCAGTCAGAGGAGAACTAAAATGGTGCAGGGTCTGCAAGAGAAGCCATACGAGGAAAGACTAAAGGAGCTTAATATGTATACCCTTGAGGAAAGGAGGGAGAGGGGGGACATGATAGAAACTTTTAAGTACCTCAGTGGAATCAACAAAGTCCAAGAGGGTAGCATCTTTCAGAAAAAGAGACGTGCAAGAACAAGGGTGCACAATTCAAAGATAGAGGGGAGCGGTTCAGGGGCAATGTGAGGAAATATTATTTCACAGAGAGGGTAGTGGATGTATGGGACAGCCTTCCTGAGGAGGTTGTGGGGTCTATAACTGTGGGAGAATTCAAGAATGCATGGGACAGACATAAGGCAATTCTTGTGGGGTGTAGTAAGAAATAGGCTGTTGGTTAACTAGGATCTGCGGCCTATCCTGTAGGTAGGGAAATGGGCAGACTAGATGGGCCAAGCGGTCCTTATCTGCCGTCAAAGTCTATGTTTCTATAGTCATGCAGCATTACACACAGAGTCCCCTCTCTCCAAGCATGCTTAGCATGTAGGTGGCAGTCATGCAGCAGGACACAGAATCCTTTCTCCCCAAGGGTGCCCAACGTATGGGTGGCAGTCATCCAGCATTACACAGAGTGCCCTATCCCATAGGGTGCCTGGGTTACAGGTGGTAATCATGCAGCAAGATGCAGTGTCCCCTGTCCTCGAGGGTGCCCAGTCTACACGACTGTTACGCAGAGGGATGTCGAGTCCCTTCCCCGATGGTGCCTAGTGTTCAGGTGAAAGTTCTGCAGCAGAACAGTTACCTGTCTTTGAGGTTTTCTGGTGTACAGGTGGCACTCATGCCGCAGGATGCAGAGTCCCCTCTCTCTGAGGGGTGCCTGGCATACAGGTGGCAGTCCTGCAGTGGAACTCATTGTTCTCTATCCCTGTGGGTGCCTGGGGTACAGGTAGCAGTGATGCAGTGGGATGCAGAGTCCCCTCTTCCCAAGGGTGCCCAGGGTACAAGTGGCAGTCATGCTGCAGTATGCTGAGTCCCCTCTTCCTGATGGTGCCCAGTGTACAGGTGGCTGTCCTGCAGCAGACCACAGAGTTCCCTCTTCCCAAGAGTGCCAGGGGTACAGGTAGCAGTCATTTAGTGGGATGCAGGGTCCTTACTCTCTGAGGGTGTCTGGGGTACAGGTGGCAGTCATGCAGCGGCATGTAGAGTCCCCTCTCCAGAGGGGTGCCCAGGGTTCAGGTGGGAGTCCTGCAGTGGGACTCAGAGTACCTCTCCCGGGGGGGGGGCCCAAAGAACAAAGGGCAGCTGTACAACAGGATACAGAGTCCCCTTTTCCGAGGGGTGCCCAGGGTACAGGTGGCAGTCATGCAGCAGGATGCAGAGGCCCGTCTCATGAGGGTGCCTGCATACAGGTGGCTGTCATGCAGCGGGAGTTTGAGTCTTCTCTCCCAGAGTGGACCCGATGAATAAGTGGCAGTCATGCAGCAGGATGTAGGGTCCCCTCTCCCTAGGTGTGCCCAGGGTACAGGTGGCAGTGATGCAGCAAAACACAGTTCCCTATTTATGAGGGTTCCTGGGGTACATGTAGCAGCCATGCAGCATGAAGCAAAGTCCCCTATCACTGATGGTGCCCGATGTACAGTTGGCAGTCCAGCAGTGGAACACACTAGTCCCCTCTCTCCAAGGATTCCAAGGGCACAGTTAGCAGTCATGCAGCAGGACACAGTGTCCACTTTTCTTTGAGGGTGTCTGATGAACAGGTGACAGTCAAGCAGTGGAACACAGAGTCTCATCTCTCTGAAAGTGTCCTGCATACAGTTGGCAGTCGTACCTCAGTATGCAGAGTCCCCTCTTCTCGAGGGTGCTTGGCATACAAGTGGCAGTCATGCAGCAAGACACAGAGTCTCCTCTCCCCAAGGGTGTCCTGCATATAATTAGCAGCCATGCAGCAGGACACAGAGTTCCCTTTCTAAGGCTGGCCAGCATTCTAGTGGCAGTCATGCAGCAAGGTACAAAGTCCCCTGTTCCGAAGGGTGCCTGGCATATATGTAGTAGTCATGCAGCAGGATGCAGACTCTCCTCTCCCTGAGGGTGCCCGCCATACAGGTGGCAGCCACTCAGGAAGTCTCAAAGTCCCCTCTCCTCATCGGTGCCCAGCATACAGGTGGTAGTCATGCAGCAGTACACAGAGTCCCCACTCCTCGAGGGTGCCCAGTGTATAGGTGGCAGTCATGCAGCAGGACACAGAGTCCCCTGCCCCCATGGAAGTCTGGCACTCAAGTGGCAGTCATGCAGTAGGGCATAGTGTCCCCTCTCCCTGAGTGTGCCTTGAGTAGAGGTGGCAGTCATGTAGCAGGATGCCAATTCCCCTCTCTCTAAGGTTGCCTGGTGTACAGGTGGCAGGCATGTAGCAGTACGCTGACTCTCTTCTCACTGAGGGTGCCTGACATACAGGTGTCAGTCATGTAGCAGGATGCCAATTCCCCTCTCTCTAAGGTTGCCTGGTGTACAGATGGCAGTCATACAGCAGGACACAGAGTCCCCACTCCCTGAAAGTGCCTGGTGTATAGGTGGAACTCATGCAGCAGGATTCAGAGTCCCCTCTCCCAAAGGGTGCCTGGCGTACAGGTGGCAGTCATACAGCAGAACACTGACTCTCCTCTCTCTGAGGGTGCCTGACATACAGGTGACAGTCATGTAGCAGGATACAGAGTCCCATCTCCCCAAAAGTACCTGGTGTACAGGTGGCAGCCATGTAGCAGGATACAGAGTCCATCTCCCCAAAGGTACCTGGTGTACATGTAGCTGTCATGCAGCAGGACATAGAGTCCCCTGTCCCCGAAGATGTCTGGTGTATGGGTAACAGGCAGGCATCAGGATGCACAGTCCCCTCTCCCAAAAGGGGCCTGTGGTTCAAGTGGATGTTATACAGCAGGATGCAAGGTCCACTCAGCTGAAGGGTGCCTGGTGTACAGGTGGCAGTAATGTAGCAGGACACAGACTCCCCTCTCCCTGAGGGTGCCCAGCATACAGGTGGCAATCATGTAATGGGACACAGAGTCCCATCTCCCCAAGGGTGCCTGCATACAGGTAGCAGCCATGCAGCAGGATGCAGGGTCCCCTCAGCTGAAGGGTGCCCTGGGTACAGGTTGCAGTAATGCAGCAGAACACAGACTCCCCTCTCCCTGAGGGTGCCTCCATACAGGTGGTAGTCATGTAGCCAGATGCACGGTCCCCTCAGCTGAAGGGTGCCTGGTGTAAAGGTGGCAGTCCTGCAGCAGGACACAGACTCCCCTCTCCCTGAGGGTGCCCAGCACACAGCTGGCAATCATGTAATGGGACACAGAGTCCCATCTCCCCAAGGATGCATGCATACTGGTGGCAGTCATGCAGCATGACGCAGAGTCCCTGCTTCCAGAAGGGGCCAGATGAACAAGTGGCAGTCATGCAGCAGTATGTACCATCCCCGATAATGAAGGGTGCCCTGGGTACAGGTCGCAGTAATGCAGCAGAAAACAGAGTCCCCTCTCCCTGAGGGTACCTCCATACAGGTGGTAGTCATGCAGCAGGACACACAGTCCCCTCTCTCTGAGGGTGCCCAGTGTACTGGTGGCAGTCATTCAGCGGTACAGAATCCCCTGTCTCTAAGGGTACCTGGGGTACAGGTGACAATCATGCAGCAGGATGCAGAGTCCCCTCTCATTGAGAATGCCCAATCTACAGGTGGCAGTTATGAGGAGGGATGCAGATTCTCCTCCCCTGATGGTGCCCAGTGTACAAGTGGAAGTCCTGCAGTAGATCGGTGTTCCCTATCTCTGAGGTTTCCTGGTGTACAGCTGGCAGTCATGCAGCAGAATGCAGAGTCCCCTCTCCCCGAGGGTGCCTGGCATACAGGGGGTGGTCCTGTGGTGGAACACATTGTTCCCTATCCCTGTGAGTGCCTGGGGTACAGGTGGTAGTGATAGATATATAGAAACATAGAAGTTAACTACAGATAAGGACCGCAAGGTCCATCCAGTCTGCCCATTTCTTTTTCCACCTTACGAATGTGCCATCGGCCTTTGCTCTGTCAATGGCCTATCTATTCATACTCATCTGTATTGCTCCCTTATGCCTATCCCATGCCTGTTTGAAGCCCTGCACTGTATTCATATCTACCGCTTCCTGAGGTAGGCCGTTCCATGCATCCACCACCCTTTCTCTGAAAAAGAACTTCCTCACATTACCCCTGAATTGGTTTCTCTCTAGTCTTATGCTGTGTCCTCTTGTCCTGCTATTTTTCTTATATTGACACATGTTACACTCTTTCACCTTGTTAATGCCCTTAAGGTGTTTGAATGTTTCGATCATATCACCTCTCTCCTTCCTTTGCTCTAGAGTATACATATTGAGCTCCATTAATCTGTCCTCATATGTTTTCTGATGCAGTCCCTGCACTAGTTTGGTTGCCCTTCTTTGGACTGCCTCAATTTGGTTAATGTCCTTGTGAAGGTGTAGCCTCCAGTACTGCACGTAGTACTCCAGATGGGGCCTAACCAGTGTCTTGTAAAGAGGGATTATTACCTTCCTCTTACGGCATGTGATACCCCTACTAATACATCCCAACATCCCCCTAGCCTTAGCTACTGCTTTAGTGATCTGCTAGGATGATTTCAGGTCATCGGTGATGATGACGATGCCCAAGTCTCTTTCTTCCTTTGTGACTGCTAGCAACTCCCCTCCCAGCCAATAGGTGGCTTCAGGGTTTCTCTTCCCTATGTGCATGATCTTGCACTTCTTTGCATTAAACCCCAGTTGTCACTCTTCCGACCATTTTGCCAGCTTAGCCAGATCTCTTCTCATTCTGCCCACCCCATCTGGATCATCTACTCTGTTGCATATCTTGGTGTCATCTGCAAACAGACAAACCTTACCCTCCAGTCCATCTGCAATGTCACTGATGAAGATATTGAAGAGGACTAGCCCCAGGACTGATCCCTGAGGTACCCCACTTGTGACTTGCATCTCTTCCGACTGTATACCATTCACCACCACTCTCTGTTTTCTGCCTGTCAACCAGTTTGCCACCCAGTTGACCAACTTCTGACCCACCCCGAGCCTACCCAGCTTATTAATCAATCTTCTATGTGGAACAGTATTGAAAGCTTTGCTGAAGTCAAGGTAGGTGACATCAACTGCTCCCCCTTGGTCCACCACTCTGGTTACCCAGTCAAAGAAATCTATGAGATTAGTTTGACATTATCTTCCTGTTGTAAACCCATGCTTTCTTGGATCCTGTGCTCCTATGGATTCCTGGTGTTGCACTATCCTTTCCTTAATGAGTGCCTCCATAATCTTGCCGACTACTGAGGTTATGACTAACTGGTCTGTAGTTCCCTGCCTCCTCCCTGCTACCACTCTTGTGAAGCGGGATCACATGAGCCTTTCTCCAGTCTTCTGGAACGTCTCTTGTGCTCAGAGACTCACTAAATAATTCTGATAATGGCTCTGCTAGTTCCACCCATAGCTCCTTTAGAACCCTGGGATGTATGCTATCAGGTCCCATTGCCTTTTCCACTCTGAGCTTATCTAGCTCTCGTAGGACCCTTTCTTTTGTGAAGGGACTAGTGCACACCTCCCCCATGTCCATTGTGCTGAGCTGTGGGCCCTGCCCTACCTTCTCTTCAGTAAATAGTGAGCAGAAGTAACTATTTAGGATAAATGCTTTTACATGGTCCTCCTACTCACATGCCACCTTATCCCCTTTGATTTTAGCAATACCCCTTCTGGACCTTCTCCTTTCACTAATGTATCTATAGAAAGTCTTGTCACCTTCTTTTACTGTTTGTGCTAGTGTTTCCTCGGTTTGGGCCTTTGCCTGTTGTACTGCCTTCCCTGCTTCCCTTAAGGAAGTTTGGTATGCCTCCCTGTCTTCATCCCGCTGAGTTTACTTATATTTCCTGAAGGTCAGCCTTTTGGCTCTGACCGTTTCTGTTACTGTGTTTGAGAACCAAAATGGTTTCCTTCTTCTTTTGCACTTCCTTTTCTCTCTAACACAATGGGATATTGTTTCAAGTATTGCATCCTTAATGCTTGCCCACTTTGCCTGTACCCCCTCACTTGTATTTCTTTTTGCCAGGGCTAGCTTAACTCTGTTGGCCATCTTATCAAAGTCAGCTCCTCTGAAGTCCCATATTTTTGCCTTGGAATGGGATGATTTAGTTCTAGTGGCCAAATTGAACCATACCATGGGATGGTCACTGGTCCCCAGATGACCTTCTACCTGGAGATCTGTGATCCTTTCCCTGTTAGTCAGTATTAGATCTAGGATAGCCCTGTCTCTTGTGGGTTGTTGTACCAGTTTTTTGAGGCACTCCCCCTGCAAGGAATCCACTATGTGTCGGGTTCTGACAGATGTTCCTACTGGTATTGACCAATCTGTATCCGGCATGTTGAAGTCTCCCATTATCAGAACCTCCCCTTTACTGTCATGTTTTGTGTATCTTCTAACAGTAATATGTCTATGTCCTCCCCCTGGTCTGGAGGCCTGTAGACAACCCCAGTTAGTATGGTTGTCCCATTTCCTATTTCCAGGGTGACCCACAGTTCTTCTGGCTCAGGTGGAGTGGGATGCAGAGTCTCCTCTACGTGAGGGTGCCCAGGGTGCAGGGGGCAGTCATGCAGTGGGATGCAGCGTCCTCTCTCCCTGATGGTGTCTGGGGTACAGGTGGCAGTCATGCAGCGGCACGCAGAGTCCCCTCTCCTGAGGGCTGCCTGGGATACAGGTGGCAGTCATACAGCAGGATGCAGAGTCCCCTCTCCTGAGGGGTGCCCGGGAAACAGGTGGCAGTGATGCAGCAGAATGCAGAGTCCCCTCTCCTAAGGGTACCTGCATACAGGTGGCTGTCAAGCGTCAGACTCAGAGTGGGATTCAGAGTCCCTCTCCCAGAGGGGGCCTGAAGAACAAAGGGCAGTCATGCTGCAGGATGCAGGGTCCCCTTTCCTGAAGGGTGTCTGAGGTACAGATGGCAGTAATGTAGCAGGACACAGAGTTCCCTCTCCCTGAGGTTGCCCAGCATAAAGTTGGCAATCATATAATGTAATGCTGAGTCCCCTCTCCCCAAGGGTGCCTGCATACAGGTGGCAGCCATGCAGTAGCATACAGATTCCCCTCTCTCAGAGGGGGCCCAATGAACAAGTAGCACTCATGCAGCAGGATGCAGGGTCCCCTCTCCTGAAGGGTGCCCTGGGTACAGGTGGCAGTAATGTAGCAGGACACAGAGTTCCCTCTCCCTGAGGTTGCCCAGCATACAGTTGGCAATCATATAATGTGATGTAGAGTCCCCTCTCCCCAAGGGTGCCTGCATATGGGTGGCAGCTGTGCAGTGGCACGCAGATTCCCCTCTCTCAGAGGGGACCCACTAAGCAAGTGGCAGTCATGCAGCAGTATGCACAGTCCCCTCTCCCTAAGGGTTCCCGGGGTGCAGGTGGCAGTAGTGCGACAGGATGCAGGATGCAGTCCCCTCTTCCCGAGGGTGCCTGAATACAGCTGGCAGTCATGCAGCAGGACACAGTCCCCTCTTTCCAAGGGTACCTGGCATATAAGTGGCAATCATGCAGCAGGATGCAGAGTCCCGTGTCCCCGAGGATGCCCAGCATATAGGTGGCAGTCATGCAGGAGGACACAGAGTCTCCTCTCCCTTAGGATGCCTGGTGTACTGGTGGCAGTCATGCAGTGAGACAAAGAGTCCCCTCTCCCTTAGGGTGCCTGGTGTACTGGTGGCAGTCATGCAGTGAGACAAAGAGTCCCCTCTCCCTTAGGGTGCCTGGTGTACTGGTGGCAGTCATGCAGTGAGACAAAGAGTCCCTCTCCTTAGGGTGCCTGGTGTACTGGTGGCAGTCATGCAGTGAGACAAAGAGTCCCCTCTCCCTTAGGGTGCCTGGTGTACTGGTGGCAGTCATGCAGTGAGACAAAGAGTCCCCTCTCCCTTAGGGTGCCTGGTGTACTGGTGGCAGTCATGCAGTGAGACAAAGAGTCCCCTCTCCCTTAGGGTGCCTGATGTACTGGTGGCAGTCATGCAGTGAGACAAAGAGTCCCCTCTCCCTTAGGGTGCCTGATGTACTGGTGGCAGTCATGCAGTGAGACAAAGAGTCCCCTCTCCCTTAGGGTGCCTGGAGTACTGGTGGCAGTCATGCCCCAGGATGCATAGTCCCCTCTCCTCGAAATTGCCCAGTGTACAGGTGCAGTCATGCAGAGGCATGCAGAGTCCCCTCTGAAGGTGCCTGGTGTAAAGATGGCAGTCCTGCAGCAGAACGCAGACTCCCCTCTCCCTGAAGGTGCCTGGTGTAAAGATGGCAGTCCTGCAGCAGAACGCAGACTCCCCTCTCCCTGAAGGTGCCTGGTGTAAAGATGGCAGTCCTGCAGCAGAACACGGACTCCCCTCTCCCTGAAGGTGCCTGGTGTAAAGATGGCAGTCCTGCAGCAGAACGCAGACTCCCCTCTTCCTGAAGGTGCCTGGTGTAAAGATGGCAGTTCTGCAGCAGAACACGGACCCCCCCTCTCCCTGAAGGTGCCTGGTGTAAAGATGGCAGTCCTGCAGCAGAACGCAGACTCCCCTCTCCCTGAAGGTGCCTGGTGTAAAGATGGCAGTCCTGCAGCAGAACGCAGACCCCCCTCTCCCTGAAGGTGCCTGGTGTAAAGATGGCAGTCCTGCAGCAGAACGCAGACTCCCCTCTCCCTGAAGGTGCCTGGTGTAAAGATGGCAGTCCTGCAGCAGAACATGGACTCCCCTCTCCCTGAAGCTGCCTGGTGTAAAGATGGCAGTCCTGCAGCAGAACGCAGACTCCCCTCTCCCTGAAGGTGCCTGGTGTAAAGATGGCAGTCCTGCAGCAGATCACGGACTCCCCTGTCCCTGATGGTGCCCGGCATACAGACGGTAATCACGTAATGGGACGCAGAGTCCCCTCTCCCTGAGTATGCCTGCACACTGGGGGCCCAATGAACAAGTGGCTGTCATGCAGCAGTATGCACAGTCCCCTCTGTCAAAGGGCGCCTGGCAGTGGCGTTGTGCCTATAGGGCCTGAGGGGGCATGTGTGCCCCCCCAATATTGTTGTGCAGGCTATTAAAAAAATCATTGATTTAGTATTTTATTTTATTCTCCGGAGGGCCGAAAAAAAAAACAATGCTATTTTTCAAAGTCTTTTTGGTGGGGGGTTGGGGTTTCAAATTCTATTGGCGTGGTCAGTGTGGTGGCGTGGGATTGAACTGGGCGCCGTGTAGAGCCGCCGCAGGCAGTTTTAAAAAAATGTACTTGCTCCAGCTGGCAACTGACTTTGGGGCTGAGCCAGTAAGTAAGGTAAAAAACAACAGAGACAGTTGATTGGTACTCATCCAATACCAGCCCCAAGCCCCCAATCATGACTTCTCCTTTTTGCTTGCCTTGAGCCACTGCCAGCCAACCAATCACAGCCGAGGTGTGAAGAAATAGCTGACGCGGCAAGCTGGTTAGTTCATCATTCATTTGAGTGCCATCTCGGTCGTCTGTCAGTTCCTTTTTGGATCATTCGGATGAGAGCACGTGGTGTTCCAGACCAGAAGACAAGTTAGTTCCTGCCTGGTTTAAGAAAAAGAGAAAGACTACTGCCGGGCAGCTGGCAGCAGCAGGGGAAAGAAGGCTAGGAACTGGAAGCAGTGCCCAACAGCTGGTGAGGTGACCTGAGCAAACAGCCAGTAAAGGAAAACTGGCTGTTGAATTCAATTGCCACAGTAAGTCACAATGTGAGTGTGTGTGTGTGTGTGTGTGTGTGTGTGTGTGTGTGTGTGTGTGAGTGTGTGTGTGTGTGTGTGGATCAGGGCTGGCGGCTGGGAGTCGGGGTCTGGAAAAAAACAGTGCTGTGGGCCGGCAGTGGCTGATTACTTACTGTAGTGACATGCAGTGGGCCTTGTTTGCCATTTGTTTTTACTATCTGACTGGCTTGGGTTTGTTCAGTTATGGGGGCTGCTGAAGCGCTGATGAGACCTCAGCCACATTGGTTTGTCAGATCCCTGTCATCAGCTAAACAAGTAGGTAGGTGAAGCTGTGTCCTATTGTTACCCTGAGAGGAAGGGACCATTTGAGCAGTGTTCTGAGACAGTGGGATAATGCCAATATCACGACTCACCAGCAGCCTGACTCACCTATTATCTTCTTAGTGGGTCACAAAGCTTCACCTGTTTGTGGCTGGAGTGACTGGAAGATGCGGTCGCGTTCCAGTCAAGGAAGCTGCAAAGTCATTTAAAGGATGTCTTTAAAGGGAAATTGTGGCACTTCAAGCCCACACAAAACACCCCAGAAGCCTTCAGGGGTGTTTTGAGTGTGCCTGAAGTGCACAATTTCCCTCTGACACTGGAAGCCAAACGGAGGATTTCCTGACTGTAACCAGGTGGTGACCACTGAGCAGTTAGAGATACTGCACGGTACAGTCAGCTTACTACATCTGAGAGTGGAGCTACGGAGCGCTGGCACTGAGAGGCTGCGGTAATTGTTGTTGATCTGATCCATTACCTGAAGGAAATTAAGCTCCACTAGGCAAGGGAATAAGCAGCACAGAGAGAGGCCCCCCCCCCCAAAAATCTATACTACAGGCTGTGAGGGGAAAAATAAAATGTGCAGGCTGTTCCGGTACATAAAATAAGTGCCAGGTATGGATTAAGCAGCATTGAGAGGTCAGAGGGGCCAAAAAATGTCATGTTGTCATTTTTCAGGGCAGAGTCGGACTAAGTTGGCGTGAGGACTGACACAAAATAAACAACTGAAGTCACAGTACATTGTGACGGGCTCTGTCTGAAATTTGTTACAATTTATTGGGGATTAAAAAAGGGAGATGCCAGAGAGGTATTCGGGGGTTCTTCCCAATATTCTGCCCAGCCAGTCAGGGTATCATAAAGAGACAAAATAGGCAGAATTAAACAGAAACAAGGTAATGCAAGCATTTGTCAGTGCCGAATGTTGATTGCGTTGGTGTGTTCAGCTCGCTCACTGCCCCTCTGTCACTCGCTCAGTCTGTGTCTCCTCACGCTGCAGGCTGCTCTTTTGTACTGGGCTCCTGCCTGCGTTGGTGGCTTGTTCTGCCTAGTAAGAAATCCGCAGCTGTCCTGACAAAACTCCGTTGAGTTGGCTCGCTCCCCCTCTCTCACTCGCTCATTCTGGTTCTCCTGGTGCTGCAGGCTACCCTTTTGTACTGGGCTCCTGCCTCTGTTGGTGGCTTTTTCTGCCCACAAAGAAATCTGCAGCAGTCCCGAGACAGGTCTGTTGAGCCTGCCGACTCCCCCTCTCTCACTCGCTCATTCCGTTTCTGCCGGCGCTGCAGGCTGCCCTTTTCTATTGGACTCCTGCCTGCGTTGCCGCCTTCGTCTGTACACAAAGAAATTTGCAGCAGTTACAATAGAGCACCGTTGAGCTTGCTCACTCCCCGTCTCTCACTCGCTCATTCTGGTTTTCCCGCCACTGCAGGCTGCCCTTTTGTACAGGGCCCCTGCGTGCATTGCTGTCTTTTTCTGCCCACAAACAAATCTGCAGCAGTCCCAACAGAGCTCCGTTGAGCTCCTCCTCCCTCCTCCCCTTCTCTCGCTCATTCTGTGTCTCCTGCCACTGCAGGCTGCCCTTTGTACTGGGCTCCTGCCTGCATTGGTAGCTTGTTCTGGCCAGAAAGAAATCTGAAGCAGTCTCGACACAGCTCCATTGAGCTCGCTCACTCCCCCTCTCTCACTCACTCATTCCGTTTCTGCCGGCGCTGCAAGCTGGCCTTTTGTACTGGGCTCCTGCCTGCATTGCCGCATTTTCTGCCCACAAAGAAATCCACAGCAGTCACAATACAATTCTGTTGAGCTCACTCACTACCGTGCTGTCACTCACTCATTCTGTGTCTCTTGGTGCTGCAGGCTGCGCTTGTGTACAGGGCTCCTGGCTGCATTGGCACCTTTGTCTGTCCACAAAGAAATCCGCAGCTGTCCCAACAGAGCTCCACTGAGGTAGCTCAGTCTCCCTCTGTCACGCGCTCATTCTGTTTGACCTGGCGCTGCAAGTGGCCCTTTTGTACAGAGCTCATGCTTGCATTGGCGCCTTTTTCTGCCCACAAAGAAATCCGCAGCAGTCCTGATAGAGCTCCGTTGAGCTCACTCAGTCCCCCTGTCTCACTCACTCGTACTGTTTCTCCCACTGCTGCAGGCTGGCCTTTTCTACTGGGCCCCTGCCTGCTTTGGCGCCTTTTTCTGCCCACAAAAAATCTGCAGCAGTCCTGACGGTGCTCTGGTGAGTTCGCTCACTCCCCCTCCTCACTAGCTCTCTCATTCTGTTTCTCCCAGTGCTGCAGGCTGCCCTTTTGTACTGGGCTCTTGCGTTGGGGCCTTTTTCTGCCCACAAACTAATCTGCAGCAGTCCCGACAGAGCTCAGTTGAGCTCAGTCACTCCCCCCTCTCACTCATTCCATCTTAATCTGTCCCAAACACTGATTTCCCACAGCGACTGTGATATTCTCTGGCAGGAGTGAAAAAACATATTTTAGCCAGGATGTGAAAAATGACAGCTGTATGTTCACAAGGAGGTGTGACAAAATGCCAATGTTGAAAATCTGGCGTGAAAATATTGCAAATTCACGAAGTTACCAGCGTGCGTAGCAACTGTGCAATGCACGCTCGTAAAACAGTCATTTTTTGGATTTTTTCCACCAAATTTGCAACATAGGCTTCTTGAGAGCCCACCTCATGAACACTGGCACTGTCGTTTCATTAATCGGCCCCGAAAGGTGATTCTGCGCAGTGACCGCGAAATCACCTTTCAGGGCCGATTAATTCCATGACAGTTCAAGAACTCATGAGGAGGGGTCCCAAAAACCCCATGTTGAAAATGTGGTGACAAAATTCCCCAAAATGCCCGAGATATGTACTAAAGTTGAAAAAAAACATATTTATTACATTATACAGCTTACCGGCATTTCCTCACTTCGCGGTCGTCTTTGAAGAGTGCAGACGTGTTCCCGGTCCACCGAAGAGTGTCACGCCGGACACCGGAGATAAGTATGGGGTGAAGGGGGGTGGGGGAGGCAGGGTGTGCAGTGGTTGGGTGCGGGTTGTGGGAGGTGGGGCAGGGAGACCGCCGAGGGACCATTTCCTTTTTCACAGGTCAAAGAAACAAAAAAAAAGACACTGCGGGACCGTTTATTGTTTTCAGGGGCATGTGGCACACTGGGGTGGGCTCCCAGCGTGCCACCGGACTCTTTCTTTGGGGGGGCAGCTGTAGTGGACGGGGGATTGGGCACCCCTGTTGGCACACAACAAAAGGGGGGTGACATTATGCCGACGGGATTGGGCACCTCCGTCGGCAAACAACAAAGCAGGATTCTTTCTGCCAACAGGATTGGGCACCCGTCGGCAGACAATGAAAGGAGGAGGTGACATTATGCCGACGGGGAGTGGGCCCCTGTTGGCAGATAAACATGTTGGAGGGGGGTAATATTGTTTGTGAACACGGCGGCAACCCACTGCCATGTTCACAAACAATATCAGGCTTGCTAGATCCCACCCTGCAATGATGGGTCGCTCCCTCATTGCAGCGGATGACTGACGCTGCAATGACGAGGTGGCCCCTGATTGCAGTGGCTGATTTGTCACAAGTTAGTGCAAGCATTCCAAGCTGCTGTCACCAGCAGCCTGCAATGGCACTAGGGGAAGCGGGACAAGCCTTTGCCGGCTGTGGGGGCATTGGCCACAACATTGCCATGCCTCCACAGTCTGCTTCTGAGCAGGCTGCCGCAATATGTTTCTTACGCTGCGTGCTATCAACATAATGAGTCTAAAGGGCATTGTGGATAGTGTAAACAACAACTTATTTAAAAAAAAAGCAGAGACAAGACAAGCTGAAAATGCATTTATTTAACAAAAGACGTGACTGCGAACTGAATGAAATAGGTGCTTATTTCATTTTCATTCCTCATCAGGTGCCCTTCTCTTCAGATGAGAATTATCCACAAGCGGACCACTCTTTTCTTAAAACGACCCACTTTTTTTAACCTCAATGGGACAACTGACTCCATGGATTGTATTTCTGGAATTACCACTGTTTGAGATATTAATTATGCTGGCTGTGTATTCCTAGCCATTAGTATGACGGCAAAATCCTGAAATAAGTATGCCCCCCAAAGGTTCTTTCATTTTAAGAACTTGAGCGCTTCCTCATTCTTTTCCATAGTGTTGACAGAATGCCTTAGGCCCCGTCCACACTGCACTGCTCAGACCCCGTAACAGATAGAAACCGTTACAACCGGGGAGCGGTGCAGTGTGTCCACACTGCCGTGGTGTCCATTACGGGATCAGCACCACTGGTCCACACTTCGGGAGCTGGGCGACCGTTACCGTGGCACCCAATCCCACAATGCAGCTCGCGCTGTGCTAGGGGACTGGTGCCACGTGTCCACACTATGCCCGGTAACGTTACCGAGGTGTAACCGGTTTCATAACCATTGTTGACACCACCTCATATGTGGTTTCAACAACGGTTACGAAAACGCCTTCTGTAACATTACAGGTGTAAACGCAAACCGTTGAGGTAACGATTTAGGCACTCTGTAACATTACAGATGAGTAGTGTGGACAGGGCTTTACTAGCTGCTTGGGATTGAGGAGCGGGATGTACAAGAATGGGAATGGGAGACCATTTGTTTTCTCTGAATCTGCTCAAGTGACATTTGTACGATGATTTGTAGGACAAGGAAAATAACTCTGCTAATGTACACTGAGGAGAAAAGCTCATTTATGTTGCTGCTCCTGCATAGAATACTTCTCATCATCGGTAGAGTAGTAGTAGTACTGGGCTTTGTTTTCCCCTTCGAGGCTCCTAATGTTATGGACGGAGGTGTTTTTTTTTTTGCTAATCTTTTTTACACAGAGCTGATGACAGAATGGTTAACTGCTGTTGGAGGGACAAGAAGCGTCATGACGGAGGGAGAGACCATTTGCCTCTTTTATTGGTGGCACTGCTCTAGAGAAGAGAGCAGAAAGTTTGCTGTAACTGCTAACCCGTATTACAACAGTTTTTCTCTGCAGTCTGCCCCTGATCTCTCCAGATATGTCTCCCCCTCCTAATCTGCCACTTTCCCTGAAGTGATAACGTCTGGCAGGCTGACTGATATTAAATTGCACAGAAATTTTGACACCAGCTGCTGCCATCCTAGCTTACAATGATTTGAATACATGCTTGGGGAAATGTTCACACAGGCCCTGTTTTTCACCTCTGGTATACTACCCAAAGTGAAAGGGAAGCTGTGTCCCACATTCCCCCTTGGTTTGGGGTTACCACCACAGCCATTTGTCAGTGGTGATTGTTGTTAGCAAAGGTACTCATTTAGTTTCATTAGGCTTGTTTTTTGTGACAGACAGCATGATGTTGTGTGCTGTTTAATGGAGTGTAATTGCACAAGTTCAGTTCTTTAAAAATGTCTTTGAAATACAAAAGGTCACCGTACACAGACTGAGCAAAGAACAAGAACAATTTATAATTGCTCTATCATTATTATGGCATTTAGCTTGTTAGGGAACAGCTTTCTGGTCTGCTAAAAGTCACCAAAATGCACCATTTGACTTCAGTTTTTCAAACTTTTACTGGGAGAGCATGCCACCGGACTCCTCTAGAGAGGTCTGGATTTTGTGCACTTCCAAAAATTCTGACTGCATGACACCCCTGGTGCCTGGGGTACAGGTCGCAGTAATGCAGCAGGATGTGGAGTCCCTTCTCCCTGAGGGTGCCCGACATACAGGTGGTGATCATGTAATAGGACTCAAGAGTTCCCTCTCCCCGAGGCTGCCTGCATACAGGTGGTGATCATGTAATAGGACTCACAGTTCCCTCTACCCGAGGATGCCTGCATACAGGTGGTAGTCATGCAGCAGGACACAGAGTCTCCTCTCCCCGAGGGTGCCCGGCGTGTAGGTGGCAGTCATTCAGAAAGACACAAAGTCTCCTCTCCCCGTGGGTGCCTAGCACAGAGGGGGCAGTCATGCAGGAGGAGGCAGAGTCTATCTCCAAGGGTGCCCAGTGAACAGCTGGTAGTCATGCAGTGGTACACAGAGTCCCCTATTCCTTAGGGTGCCTGGGGTGCTGGCCGCAATCATACAGCAGGATGCAGAGTTCCTTCTCCTCGAGGATGCCCAGTCTACAGGTGGCAGTTATGCGGAGAGAAGCAGAGTCCCCTCCCCCGAAGGTGCCCAGTGTTCAGTGGAAGTCCTGCAGTAGAACACAGTTCCCTATCTCTGAGGCTTCCTGGTGTCCAGGTGGCACTCATGCAGTGGGATGCAGAGTCCCCTCTCTCCGAGGGTAGCCAGCATACAGGTGGCAGTCCTGCAGTGGAACACATTGTTCTCTATCCCTGAGGGTGCCTGGGGTACAGGTAGCAGTGATACAGTGGGAAGTAGAGTCCCCTCTTCCCGTGGGTGCCCAGGGTACAGGTGACCATTATGTAGCAGGATGCTGAGCCCTCTCTTCCTGATGGTGCCCGGTGAACTGGTGGCAGTTCCGCTGCAGACCACAGAGTTCCCTGTCCCCGAGGGTGCCAGGGGTACAGGTGGCAGTCATGCAGCGGGATGCAGAGTCCCCTCTCCCTGATGGTGTCTGGGTTACAGGTGGTAATCATGCAGTGGTACACAGAGTCCCTTCTCCTGAGGGGTGCCCGGGGTACAGGTGGCAGTCCTGCAGCGATACTCAGATACCCCTCTCCCAGAGAGGGCCCAAAGAACAAGGAGCAGTCATGCAGCAGGATGCAGAGTCCCCTCTTCTGAGGGCTGCCTGTGGTACATGTGGCAGTCATGCAGCAGGATGCAGAGTCCCCTCTCCTGAAGGGTGCCCTGGGTACAGATGGCAGTAATGTAGCAGGACACAGAGTTCCCTCTCCCTGAGGTTGCCCGGCATACAGATGGCAATCATACAATGGGATGCAGAGTCCCCTTTCCCTGAGGGTGCCTGCATACAGGTAGCAGCCATGCAGCAGAATGCAGAGTCCTCTCTCCCAGAGGGGGCCCAATGAACAAGTGGCAGTCCTGCAGCAAGATGCACAGTCCCCTCTCCCAAAGGGTGCTCGGGGTTCAGGTGGCAGTAATGCAGCAAGATAAAATTCCATCTCCCAGAGGGTGCCTGTATACAGGTGGCAGTCATGCAGCAGGACCCAGATTCCCCTCTCTTCAAGGGTGCCTGGCATATAGATGGCAGTCATGCAGCAGGATGTAGAGTTCCATCTCTCCAAGTGTGCCCAGTGTACAGATCGAAGTCATTCAGTGAGATACAAAGTCCCCTCTACCCAAGGGTGCCCAGCATACAGGTGTCAGTCGTGCAGGAGAACACAGAGTTCCCTCTCTCTTAGGGTGCCTGGGGTACTGGTGGCAGTCATGCAGCTGGATGCATAGTCCCCTCTTCCTGATGGTTCCCAGTGTACAGGTGGCAGTCCTGCAGTAGAACACAGAATTTTCTATCCCTGAGGGTGTCCGGGTACAGATAGCAGTCATGCAGCAGGATGCAGAGCCCCTCTTCCCGAGGGTGCCCGGGGTACTGGTGACAGTCATGCAGCGGGATGCAGAGTCCACTCTCCCTGATGGCGCCCAGCGTACAGGTGGCAGTCTCTCTGCAGAACACTGAGTCCCCTCTCCCTGAGGGTACCAGTGATACCTATGGCTGTCATGCAGCAGGATTCAGAGCCCCTCTTCCCGATGGTGCCCGGGGTACTGGTGACAGTCATGCAGCGGGATGCAGAGTCCACTCTCCCTGATGGCGCCCAGACAGGTGGCAGTCTCTCTGAAGAACACTGAGTCCCCTCTCCCTGAGGGTACCAGTGATACATATGGCTGTCATGCAGCGGGATGCAGAGTCCCCTCTCCCTGAGGGTGTCAGGTACAGGTGGCAGTCATGCAAATGGATGCAGAGTCCCCTCTCCCCAATGGTACCTGGTGTACAGGTGGGAGTCCTGAGGCAGAACACAGAGTTCCTTATCCCTGAGGTTTCCTGTTGTATAGGTGGCAGTCATGCAGAGGGATGCTGAGTCCCCTTTCCCTGAGGGTTCCTGGGGTACTGGTGACAGTCATGCAGCAGGATGCAGAGTCCTGTCTCCCCAAAGCTGCCCAGGATACAGGTGGCAGTCCTACAGCGGAACACAGAGTCCCCTCTCCCTAAGGGTTACAGGTGTCAGTCATGTGGTGGGATTCAGAGTCCCCTCTCCCTAAGGGTGTCTAGGGTACAGGTGACAGTCATGCAGCAGGACACAGACTCCCCCTCCCCAAGGATGCCTGGGGTACAGATGGCAGTCCTGCAGTGGGACACAAAGTCTCCTCTCCCTAAGGTGTGCCCAGCATATAGGTGACAGTCATGCCACCAGATGCAAACTCTCCTCTCCTCTCCTCTCCCCAAGGGTGCCTGGCGTAGCGGTGGCAGTCAGGCATCAGGATACAGACCCCCCCTTCCCCCAAGGGTGCCCGGCGTACAGGTGGCAGATATGCATAAGGACACAGAGTGCTTTCCCCCCAGATGCCTAGTGTAGACATGGCAATCAGGCATCAGGACACAGAGTCTAGTGTTTGCAAGGGTGTGTTGCATATAGGTGGCAGACACAGAGTCCCCTTTCCCCAGGATGCCAAGGGTAGATGTGGCAGTCATGCAGTGGGGCTCAGAGTCCCCTCTTTCTGATGATGTATTGCATAAAAGTGTCAGTTATGCAGCAGGATACAGAGTCCCTTCTCCCCAAGGGTGTCTGGCATACAGGTGGCAGTCATGCAGCAAGACACAGAGTCCCCATCCTGGAGGGTGCCCATTATAGATGTGGCAGTCATGCAGCAGGATACCGAGTCCCCTCTTCCTATGGGTGTCCAGCATATGGGTGACAGTAATGCAACTGGACAAAGAGTCCCTTTTCCCCGAGGATGCCAGTGTACAGGTGGGACCGGGTGTCATGAGGTGGGGAGCAGACTCAGGTTGGGGAGTACCATCAGGTGAGGAAAAGACTTCGGGTGGGGCATTTGGTACTGTCATGTGGGAAGCAGAGTTGGGGGTGGGGCAGCAGTTATCGTCAAGTGGGGAGCAGACTGGGTGCAGAGCTGGGGGTGCCATCAGGTGGGAAGCAGACTGGGGTCAGGGGGGGATGCCGTCAGGTGGGAAGCAGAGTGAGGGTGAAGCAGTGGGATGCTGTCAGGTGAAGAGCAAACAGCGGGTGAGGCATTAGGTGCTGTCAGGTGGGGAAGAGACTGGAGCTGGGCGGGGTTTGCTGTCAGGTGAGGTGGGGGCTAGGAAATGAGGTGGGGAAGCCATCAAGTGGGGAACAAGTGCTGAGCAGGGTGGGGTGCCGTGTGTGTGGTGAGCAAACTAGGGGTAGGCTGTGGGCACCATCAGGTGGGGAGGAGAACAATGTTGGGGTGTGGGATGCCTCACCCCAAGCCTGTCGTGTCTCCATAACCTCCCATGGTCAACCCAAGGGGTTCAGATCACACATTACCCTGTATAAGCTCACCCCAAGCCTGTCGTGTTCCATAACCTCCCATGGTCAACCCAAGGGTTACAGATCACACATTACCCTGTATAAGCTCACCCCAAGCCTGTCGTGTCTCCATAACCTCCCATGGTCAACCCAAGGTTACAGATCAACATTACCCTGTATAAGCTCACCCCAAGCCTGTCGTGTCTCCATAACCTCCCATGGTCAACCAAGGGGTTACAGATCACACATTACCCTGTATAAGCTCACCCCAAGCCTGTCGTGTCTCCATAACCTCCCATGGTCAACCCAAGGGTTACAGATCACACATTACCCTGTATAAGCTCACCCCAAGCCTGTCGTGGTCTCCATAACCTCCCATGGTCAACCCAAGGTTACAGATCACACATTACCCTGTATAAGCTCACCCCTAAGCCTGTCGTGTTCCATAACCTCCCATGGTCAACCCAAGAGTTACAGATCACACATTACCCTGTATAAGCTCACCCCAAGCCTGTCGTGTCTCCATAACCTCCCATGGTCAACCCAAGGGGTTACAGATCACCCCGTATAACCTCACCCCAAGCCTGTCGTGTCTCCATAACCTCCCATGGTCAACCCAAGGTTACAGATCACACATTACCCTGTATAAGCTCACCCCAAGCCTGTCGTGTCTCCATAACCTCCCATGGTCAACCCAAGGGGTTACAGATCACACATTACCCTGTATAAGCTCACCCCAAGCCTGTCGTGTCTCCATAACCTCCCATGGTCAACCCAAGGGGTTACAGATCACACATTACCCTGTATAAGCTCACCCCAAGCCTGTCGTGTCTCCATAACCTCCCATGGTCAACCCAAGGGGTTACAGATCACACATTACCCTGTATAAGCTCACCCCAAGCCTGTCGTGTCTCCATAACCTCCCATGGTCAACCCAAGGGTTACAGATCACACATTACCCTGTATAAGCTCACCCACAGCCTGTCGTGTCTCCATAACCTCCCATGGTCAACCCAAGGGTTACAGATCACACATTACCCTGTATAAGCTCACCCCAAGCCTGTCGTGTTCCATAACCTCCCATGGTCAACCCAAGGTTACAGATCACACATTACCCTGTATAAGCTCACCCCAAGCCTGTCGTGTCTCCATAACCTCCCATGGTCAACCCAAGGGGTTACAGATCACACATTACCCTGTATAAGCTCACCCCAAGCCTGTCTGTTCCATAACCTCCCATGGTCAACCCAAGGGGTTACAGATCACACATTACCCTGTATAAGCTCACCCCAAGCCTGTCGTGTCTCCATAACCTCCCATGGTCAACCCAAGGGGTTACAGATCACATTACCCTGTATAAGCTCACCCCAAGCCTGTCGTGTCTCCATAACCTCCCATGGTCAACCCAAGGGGTTACAGATCACACATTACCCTGTATAAGCTCACCCCAAGCCTGTCGTGTCTCCATAACCTCCCATGGTCAACCCAAGGTGTTACAGATCACACATTACCCTGTATAAGCTCACCCCAAGCCTGTCGTGTCTCCATAACCTCCCATGGTCAACCCAAGGGGTTACAGATCACACATTACCCTGTATAAGCTCACCCCAAGCCTGTCGTGTTCCATAACCTCCCATGGTCAACCCAAGGGTTACAGATCACACATACCCTGTATAAGCTCACCCCAAGCCTGTCGTTCTCCATAACCTCCCATGGTCAACCCAAGGGTTACAGATCACACATTACCCTGTATAAGCTCACCCCAAGCCTGTCGTGTCTCCATAACCTCCCATGGTCAACCCAAGGGGTTACAGATCACATTACCCTGTATAACTCACCCCAAGCCTGTCGTGTCTCCATAACCTCCCATGGTCAACCCAAGGGTTACAGATCACACATTACCCTGTATAAGCTCACCCCAAGCCTGTCGTGTCTCCATAACCTCCCATGGTCAACCCAAGGGGTTACAGATCACACATTACCCTGTATAAGCTCACCCCAAGCCTGTCGTGTCTCCATAACCTCCCATGGTCAACCCAAGGTTACAGATCACACATTACCCTGTATAAGCTCACCCCAAGCCTGTCGTGTCTCCATAACCTCCCATGGTCAACCCAAGGTTACAGATCACACATTACCCTGTATAAGCTCACCCCAAGCCTGTCTGTGTCTCCATAACCTCCCATGGTCAACCCAAGGGTTACAGATCACATTACCCTGTATAAGCTCACCCCAAGCCTGTCGTGTCTCCATAACCTCCCATGGTCAACCCAAGGGTTACAGATCACATTACCCTGTATAAGCTCACCCCAAGCCTGTCGTGTCTCCATAACCTCCCATGGTCAACCCAAGGTTACAGATCACACATTACCCTGTATAAGCTCACCCCAAGCCTGTCGTGTCTCCATAACCTCCCATGGTCAACCCAAGGGGTTACAGATCACACATTACCCTGTATAAGCTCACCCCAAGCCTGTCGTGTCTCCATAACCTCCCATGGTCAACCCAAGGGGTTACAGATCACATTACCCTGTATAAGCTCACCCCAAGCTGTCGTGTCTCCATAACCTCCCATGGTCAACCCAAGGGTAACAGATCACACATTACTCCTGTATAAGCTCACCCAAGCCTGTCGTGTCTCCATAACCTCCCATGGTCAACCCAAGGTTACAGATCACACATTACCCTGTATAAGCTCACCCCAAGCCTGTCGTGTCTCCATAACCTCCCATGGTCAACCCAAGGTTACAGATCACACATTACCCTGTATAAGCTCACCCCAAGCCTGTCATGTCTCCATACCTCCCATGGTCAACCCAAGGGTTACAGATCACATACCCTGTATAAGCTCACCCCAAGCCTGTCGTGTCTCCATAACCTCCCATGGTCAACCCAAGGGGTTACAGATCACACATTACCCTGTATAAGCTCACCCCAAGCCTGTCGTGTCTCCATAACCTCCCATGGTCAACCCAAGGGGTTACAGATCACACATTACCCTGTATAAGCTCACCCCAAGCCTGTCGTGTCTCCATACCCTCCCATGGTCAACCCAAGGTTACAGATCACACATTACCCTGTATAACTCACCCCAAGCCTGTCGTGTTCCATAACCTCCCATGGTCAACCCAAGGTTACAGATCACATTACCCTGTATAAGCTCACCCCAAGCCTGTCGTGTCTCCATAACCTCCCCATGGTCAACCCAAGGTTACAGATCACACATTACCCTGTATAAGCTCACCCTAAGCCTGTCGTGTCTCCATAACCTCCCATGGTCAACCCAAGGTTACAGATCACACATTACCCTGTATAAGCTCACCCCAAGCCTGTCATGCTCCATAACCTCCCATGGTCAACCCAAGGGTTACAGATCACATTACCCTGTATAAGCTCACCCCAAGCCTGTGATGTCTCCATAACCTCCCATGGTCAACCCAAGGGGTTACAGATCACACATTACCCTGTATAGCTCACCCCAAGCCTGTCGTGTCTCCATAACCTCCCATGGTCAACCCAAGGGTTACAGATCACACATTACCCTGTATAACTCACCCCAAGCCTGTCGTGTCTCCATAACCTCCCATGGTCAACCAAGGCAGATCACACATTACCCTGTATAAGCTCACCCCAAGCCTGTCGTGTCTCCATAACCTCCCATGGTCAACCCAAGGGGTTACAGATCACACATTACCCTGTATAAGCTCACCCCAAGCCTGTCGTGTCTCCATAACCTCCCATGGTCAACCCAAGGGGTTACAGATCACACATTACCCTGTATAAGCTCACCCCAAGCCTGTCGTGTCTCCATAACCTCCCATGGTCAACCCAAGGGTTACAGATCACACATTACCCTGTATAAGCTCACCCTCAAGCCTGTCGTGTCTCCATAACCTCCCATGGTCAACCCAAGGGTTACAGATCACACATTCCTGTATAAGCTCACCCCAAGCCTGTCGTCTTCCATAACCTCCCATGGTCAACCCAAGGGGTTACAGATCACATTACCCTGTATAAGCTCACCCCAAGCCTGTCGTGTCTCCATAACCTCCCATGGTCAACCCAAGGGGTTACAGATCACACATTACCCTGTATAAGCTCACCCCAAGCCTGTCGTGTCTCCATAACCTCCCATGGTCAACCCAAGGGGTTACAGATCACACATTACCCCGTATAAGCTCACCCCAAGCCTGTCGTGTCTCCATAACCTCCCATGGTCAACCCAAGGGGTTACAGATCACACATTACCCTGTATAAGCTCACCCCAAGCCTGTCGTGTCTCCATAACCTCCCATGGTCAACCCAAGGGGTTACAGATCACACATTACCCTGTATAAGCTCACCCAAGCCTGTCGTGTCTCCATAACCTCCCATGGTCAACCCAAGGGTTACAGATCACACATTACCCTGTATAAGCTCACTCCAAGCCTGTCGTGTCTCCATAACCTCCCATGGTCAACCCAAGGTTACAGATCACACATTACCCTGTATAAGCTCACCCCAAGCCTGTCGTGTCTCCATAACCTCCCATGGTCAACCCAGGGGTTACAGATCACACATTACCCTGTATAAGCTCACCCAAGCCTGTCGTGTCTCCATAACCTCCCATGGTCAACCCAAGGTTACAGATCACACATTACCCTGTATAAGCTCACCCCAGCCTCGTCGTGTCTCCATAACCTCCCATGGTCAACCCAAGGGGTTACAGATCACACATTACCCTGTATAAGCTCACCCCAAGCCTGTCGTGTCTCCATAACCTCCCATGGTCAACCCAAGGGGTTACAGATCACACATTACCTGTATAAGCTCACCCCAAGCCTGTCGTGTTCCATAACCTCCCATGGTCAACCCAAGGTTACAGATCACACATTACCCTGTATAAGCTCACCCCAAGCCTGTCGTGTCTCCATAACCTCCCATGGTCAACCCAAGGGGTTACAGATCACACATTACCCTGTATAAGCTCACCCCAAGCCTGTCGTGTTCCATAACCTCCCATGGTCAACCCAAGGTTACAGATCACACATTACCCTGTATAAGCTTCACCCCAAGCCTGTCGTGTCTCCATAACCTCCCATGGTCAACCCAAGGGTTACAGATCACACATTACCCTGTATAAGCTCATCCTCAAGCCTGTCGTGTCTCCATAACCTCCCATGGTCAACCCAAGGGGTTACAGATCACACATTACCCGTATAAGCTCACCCCAAGCCTGTCGTGGTCTCCATAACCTCCCATGGTCAACCCAAGGGTTACAGATCACACATTACCCTGTATAAGCTCACCCCAAGCCTGTCATGTCTCCATAACCTCCCATGGTCAACCCAAGGGGTTACAGATCACACATTACCCTGTATAAGCTCACCCCAAGCCTGTCGTGTCTCCATAACCTCCCATGGTCAACCCAAGGGTTACAGATCACACATTACCCTGTATAAGCTCACCCCAAGCCTGTCGTGTCTCCATAACTCCCATGGTCAACCCAAGGGGTTACAGATCACTTACCCTGTATAAGCTCACCCAAGCCTGTCGTGTTCCATAACCTCCCATGGTCAACCCAAGGTTTTACAGATCACACATTACCCTGTATAAGCTCACCCAAGCCTGTCGTGTCTCCATAACCTCCCATGGTCAACCCAAGGGTTACAGATCACACATTACCCTGTATAAGCTCACCCCAAGCCTGTCGTGTTCCATAACCTCCCATGGTCAACCCAAGGGGTTACAGATCACACATTACCCTGTATAAGCTCCCTCAAGCCTGTCGTGTCTCCATAACCTCCCATGGTCAACCCAAGGGTTACAGATCACACATTACCCTGTATAAGCTCACCCCAAGCCTGTCGTGTCTCCATAACCTCCCATGGTCAACCCAAGGGTGCAGATCACACATTACCCTGTATAAGCTCACCCCAAGCCTGTCGTGTCTCCATAACCTCCCATGGTCAACCCAAGGGGTTACAGATCACACATCCCTGTATAAGCTCACCCCAAGCCTGTGTGTCTCCATAACTCCCATGGTCAACCCAAGGGTACAGATCACATTACCTCGCATAACCCACTCAAGCCTGTCGTGTCTCCATAACCTCCCATGGTCAACCCAAGGGTTACAGATCACACATTACCCTGTATAACTCACCCAAGCCTGTCGTGTCCCTATACCTCCCATGGTCAACCCAAGGGTTATAGATCACACATTACCCGTATAAGCTCACCCAAGCCTGTCGTGTCTCCATAACCTCCCATGGTCAACCCAAGGTTACAGATCACACATACCCTGTATAAGCTCACCCCAAGCCTGTCGTGTCTCCATAACCTCCCATGGTCAACCCAAGGGTTACAGATCACCATTACCCCGTATAACCTCACTCCCAAGCCTGTCGTGTCTCCATAACCTCCCATGGTCAACCCAAGGGTTGCAGATCACACACTACCCTGTATCCTCACCCCAAGCCTGTCGTGTCTCCATAACCTCCCATGGTCAACCCAAGGTTACAGATCACACATTACCCTGTATAAGCTCACCCCAAGCCTGTCGTGTCTCCATAACCTCCCATGGTCAACCCAAGGGGTTACAGGTCACACATTACCCTGTATAAGCTCACCCCAAGCCTGTCGTGTCTCCATAACCTCCATGGTCAACCCAAGGGGTTACAGATCACATTACCCTGTATAAGCTCACCCAAGCCTGTCGTGTCTCCATAACCTCCCATGGTCAACCAAAGGGTTACAGATCACACATTACCCTGTATAAGCTCACCCCAAGCCTGTCGTGTTCCATAACCTCCCATGGTCAACCCAAAGGGTTACAGATCACACATTACCCTGTATCAGCTCACCCCAAGCCTGTCGTGTCTCCATAACCTCCCATGGTCAACCCAAGGGGTTACAGATCACACATTACCCTGTAAAGCTCACCCCAAGCCTGTCGTGTCTCCATAACCTCCCATGGTCAACCCAAGGGTTACAGATCACACATTACCCTGTATAAGCTCACCCCAAGCCTGTCGTGTCTCCATAACCTCCCATGGTCAACCCATGGGTTACAGATCACACATTACCCTGTATAAGCTCACCCCTAAGCCTGTCGTGTCTCCATAACCTCCCATGGTCAACCCAAGGGGTTACAGATCACACATTACCCTGTATAAGCTCACCCCAAGCCTGTCGTGTCTCCATAACCTCCCATGGTCAACCCAAGGGGTTACAGATCACACATTACCCTGTATAAGCTCACCCCAAGCCTGTCGTGTCTCCATAACCTCCCATGGTCAACCCAAGGGGTTACAGATCACATACCACCCTCATATGCTCACCCCAAGCCTGTCGTGTCTCCATAACCTCCATGGTCAACCCAAGGGTTACAGATCACATTACCCTGTATAAGCTCACCCAAGCCTGTCGTGTCTCCATACCCTCCCATGGTCAACCCAAGGGTTGCAGATCACACATTACCCTGTATGCTCGACCCAAGCCTGTCGTGTCTCCATACCTCCCATGGTCAACCCAAGGGGACAGATCCACATTACCCTGTAAGCTCACCCCAAGCCTGTCGTGCTCCATAACCTCCCATGGTCAACCCAAGGTGTTACAGACCACACATTCCACTGTATAAGCTCACCCCAAGCCTGCAGTGTCTCCATATCCTCCCAAGGTCAACCCAAGGGATTACAGATCACGCATTACCCTGCATAACCGCACTCCAAGCCTGTCGTGTCCCCATACCCTCCCATGGTCAACACAAGGGGTTCCAGATCACGCATTACCCTGTATAACCTCACCCAAGCCTGTCGTGTCCACTATACCTCCCATGGTCAACCCAAGGGTTATAGATCACGACACCCTATAAGCTCAACTCAAGCCTGTCGTGTTCCATAACCTCCCATGGTCAACCCATGGGGTTACAGATCACGATAACCCCATATAATCTCACTCCAAGCCTGTCATGTTCCATAACCTCCCATGGTCAACCCAAGGGTTACAGATCACACATTACCCCGTATAAGCTCACCCCAAGCCTGTCGTGTCTCCATACCTCCCATGGTCAACCCAAGGGGTTACAGATCACACATTACCCTGTATAAGCTCACTCCAAGCCTGTCGTGTTCCATAACCCCCATGGTCAACCCAAGGGGTTACAGATCACACATAACCCCATATAAGCTCACCCCAAGCCTGTCATGTCTCCATAACCTCCCATGGTCAACCCAAGGGTTACAGATCACACACCCTGTATAAGCTCACCCCAAGCCTGTCGTGTCTCCATAACCTCCCATGGTCAACCCAAGGGTTACAGATCACACTACCCCGTGATAGCTCACCCAAGCCTGTCGTGTTCCATAACCTCCATGGTCAACCCAAGGGTTACAGATCACACATTACCCAGTAAGCTCACCCCAAGCCTGTCGTGTCTCCATAACCTCCCATGGTCAACCCAAGGGGTTACAGGTCACACATTAGTCTGTATAAGCTCACCCCAAGCCTGTCGTGTCTCCATAACCTCCCATGGTCAACCAAAGGGGTTACAGATCACACATTACCCTGTATAAGCTCACCTCAAGCCTGTCGAATCTCCATAACCTCCCATGGTCAAGCAAAGGGGTTACAGATCACACATTACCCTGTATAAGCTCACCCCAAGCCTGTCGTGTCTCCATACCCTCCCATGGTCAACCCAAGGGTTACAGATCACACATTACCCTGTATAAGCTCACCCCAAGCCTGTCGTGTCTCCATAACCTCCCATGGTCAACCCAAGGGGTTACAGATCACACATTACCCTGTATAAGCTCACCCCAAGCCTGTCGTGTCTCCATAACCTCCCATGGTCAACCAAAGGGGTTACAGATCACACATGACCCCGTATAAGCTCACCCCAAGCCTGTCGTGTCTCCATAACCTCCCATGGTCAACCCAAGGTGTTACAGATCACGCATACCCTGTATAAGCTCACCCCAAGCCTGTTGTGTCTCCATAACCTCCCATGGTCAACCCAAGGGGTTACAGATCACGCACTACCCCGTATAAGCTCACCACAAGCCTGTCGTGTCTCCATAACCTCCCATGGTCAACCCAAGGTTTTACAGATCACACACTACCCCTGTATAAGCTCACCCCAAGCCTGTCGTGTCTCCATAACCTCCCATGGTCAACCCAAGGTTTTACAGATCACACACTACCCTGTATAAGCTCACCCCAAGCCTGTCCTGTGTCTCCATAACCTCCCATGGTCAACCCAAGGGGTTACAGATCACACATTACCCTGTATAAGCTCACCCCAAGCCTGTCGTGTCTCCATAACCTCCCATGGTCAACCCAAGGGTTGCAGATCACACACTCCTGTATAAGCTCACCCCAAGCCTGTCGTGTTCCATATCCTCCCATGGTCAACCCAAAGGGTTACAGATCACACATTACCCTGTATAAGCTCACCCCAAGCCTGTCGTGTCTCCATAACCTCCCATGGTCAACCCAAGGGTTACAGATCACACATTACCCTGTATAAGCTCACCCAAGCCTGTCGTGTCTCCATAACCTCCCATGGTCAACCAAGGATACATCCATTACCCTGATAATCACACCCAAGCCTGTCGTGTCCCCATACCTCCCATGGTCAACCAGGGGTTACAGATCACGATTACCCCAGATAACCCTCAAGCCTGTCGTGTCTCCTATACCTCCCATGGTCAACCCAAGGGGTTATAGATCACGATTACCCTCAGATAAGCTCACCTCAACCCCGTCGTGTCTCCATAACCTCCCATGGTCAACCCAAGGGTTACAGATCACACATTACCCTGTATAAGCTCACCCCTAGCCTGTCGTGTCTCCATAACCTCCCATGGTCAACCCAAGGGGTACAGATCACGCATACCCTGTATAAGCTCACCCCAAGCCTGTCGTGTCTCCATAACCTCCCATGGTCAACCCAAGGGGTTACAGATCACACATTACCCTGTATAAGCTCACCCCAAGCCTGTCGTGTCTCCATAACCTCCCATGGTCAACCCAAGGGGTTACAGATCACACATTACCCTGTATAAGCTCACCCCAAGCCTGTCGTGTCTCCATAACCTCCCATGGTCAACCCAAGGGGTTACAGATCACACATTACCCTGTATAAGCTCACCCCAAGCCTGTCGAATCTCCATAACCTCCCATGGTCAAGCAAAGGGGTTACAGATCACACATTACCCTGTATAAGCTCACCCCAAGCCTGTCGTGTCTCCATACCCTCCCATGGTCAACCCAAAGGGTTACAGATCACACATTACCCTGCATAACCTCACCCCAAGCCTGTCATGTCTCCATAACCTCCCATGGTCAACCCAGGGGTTACAGATCACATTACCCGTATAAGCTCACCCCAAGCCTGTATGTCTCCATAACCTCCCATGGTCAACCCAAGGGTTACAGATCACACATTACCCTGTATAAGCTCACCCCAAGCCTGTCGTGTCTCCATAACCTCCCATGGTCAACCCAAGGGTTACAGATCACACATTACCCTATAAGCTCACCCCAAGCCTGTCGTGTCTCCATAACCTCCCATGGTCAACCCAAGGTGTTACAGATCACACTACCCTGTATAAGCTCACCCCAAGCCTGTCGTGTCTCCATAACCTCCCATGGTCAACCCAAGGGGTTACAGATCACGCACTACCCCGTATAAGCTCACCCCAAGCCTGTCGTGTCTCCATAACCTCCCATGGTCAACCCAAGGTTTTACAGATCACACACTACCCTGTATAAGCTCACCCCAAGCCTGTCGTGTCTCCATAACCTCCCATGGTCAACCCAAGGGGTTACAGATCACACATTACCCTGTATAAGCTCACCCAAGCCTGTCGTGTCTCCATAACCTCCCATGGTCAACCAAAGGGTTACAGATCACATTACCCTGTATAAGCTCACCAAGCCTGTCGTGTTCCATAACCTCCCATGGTCAACCCAAGGGTTACAGACTCACATTACCCTGATAGCTCACCCCAAGCCTGTCATGTCTCCATAACCTCCCATGGTCACCCAGGGGTTACAATCACACATTACCCTGTATAAGCTCACCCCAAGCCTGTTGTGTCTCCATAACCTCCCATGGTCAACCCAAGAGGTTACAGATCACATGACCCCGTATAAGCTCTCCCCAAGCCTGTCGTGTCTCCATAACCTCCATGGTCAACCCAAGGTGGTACAGATCACACTACCCTGTATAAGCTCACCCCAAACCTGTCGTGTCTCCATAACCTCCCATGGTCAACCCAAGGGTTACAGATCACACATACCCTGTATAAGCTCACCCCAAGCCTGTCGTGTCTCCATAACCTCCCATGGTCAACCCAAGGTTTACAGATCACACATTACCCCTATAAAGCTCACCCCAAGCCTGTCGTGTCTCCATAACCTCCCATGGTCAACCCAAGTTTTACAGATCACACACTACCCTGTATAAGCTCACCCCAAGCCTGTCGTGTCTCCATAACCTCCCATGGTCAACCCAATGTTACAGATGACACACTACCCTGTATAAGCTCACCCCAAGCCTGTCGTGTCTCCATACCTCCCATGGTCAACCCAAGGGTTACAGATCACACATTACCCTGTATAAGCTGCACCCAAGCCTGTCGTGTCTCCATTCCCTCCCATGGTCAACCCAAGGATACATATCACACATTACCCTGTATAAGCTCACCCCAAGCCTGTGTGTCTCCATAACCTCCCATGGTCAACCCAAGGGTTACAGATCACACATTACCCTGTATAAGCTCACCCAAGCTGTCACATCTCCATACCTCCCATGGTCAACCCAAGGGTTACAGATCACACATTACCCTGTAAAGCTCACCCAAGCCTGTCGTGTCTCCATACCTCCCATGGTCAACCCAAGGGTTACAGATCACACATTACCCTGTATAAGCTCACCCAAGCCTGTCGTGTCTCCATACCTCCCATGGTCAACCCAAGGGTTACAGATCACACATTACCCTGTATAAGCTCACCCCAAGCCTGTCGTGTCTCCATACCTCCCATGGCCAACCAAGGGTTACAGATCACACATTACTGTATAAGCTCACCCCAAGCCTGTCGTGTCTCCATACCTCCCATGGTCAACCCAAGGGTTACAGATCACACATTACCTGTATAACCTCACCCCAAGCCTGTCGGTCTCCATAACCTCCCATGGTCAACCCACGTGGTTACAGATCACACATTACCCTGTATAAGCTCACCCCAAGCCTGTCGTGTCTCCATAACCTCCCATGGTCAACCCAAGGGTTACAGATCACACATTACCCTGTATAAGCTCACCCCAAGCCTGTCGTGTCTCCATAACCTCCCATGGTCAACCCAAGGGGTTACAGCTCACACATTACCCAGTATAAGCTCACGCCAAGCATGTCATGTCTCCGTAACCTCCCATGGTCAACCCAAGGGGCTACAGATTACACATTACCCTGTATAAGCTCACCCCAAGCCTGTGATGTCTCTGTAACCTCCCATGGTCAACCCAAGGGGTTGCAGATCACACATTACCCTGTATGAGCTCACCCCAAGCCTGTCGTGTCTCCATAACCTCCCTGGTCAACCCAAGGGGTTGCAGATCACACATTACCCTGTATGATCTCACCCCAAGCCTGTCGTGTCCATAACCTCCTCATGGTCAACCCAAAGGTTACAGATCACACATTACCCTGCATAAGCTCACCCCAAGCCTGTCGTGTCTCCATACCTCCCATGGTCAACCCAAGGGTTACAGATCACACATTACCCTGTATAACCTCACCCCAAGCCTGTCGTGTCTCCATTACCTCCCGTGGTCAACCCAAGGGGTTACAGATCACACATTACCCTGTATAAGCTCAACCCAAGCCTGTAGTGTCTCCATATCCTCCCCTGGTCAACCCAAGGGGTTACAGATCACACATTACCCTGTATAAGCTCACCCCAAGCCTGTCGTGTCTCCATAACCTCCCATGGTCAACCCAAGGGGTTACAGATCACACATTACCCTGTATAAGCTTACCGCAAGCCAGTCGTGTCTCCATAACCTCCCATGGTCAACCCAAGGGGTTACAGATCACACATTACCCTGTATAAGCTCACCCCAAGCCTGTCGTGTCTCCATAACCTCCCATGGTCAACCCAAGGGGTTACAGATCACACATTACCCTGTATAAGCTCACCCCAAGCCTGTCGTGTTCCATAACCTCCCATGGTCAACCCAAGGGTTACATATCACACATTACCCTGTATAAGCTCACCCCAAGCCTGTCGTGTCTCCATACCTCCCATGGTCAACCCAAGGGTTACAGATCACACATTACCCTGTATAAGCTCATCCCAAGCCTGTCTTGTCTCCATACCCTCCCATGGTCAACCCAAGGGTTACAGATCACACATTACCCTGTATAAGCTCACCCCAAGCCTGTCGTGTCTCCTCAACCTCCCATGGTCAGCCCAAGTGGTTGCAGATCACATTACCCTGTATAAGCTGACCCCAAGCCTGTCGTGTCTCCATACCTCCCATGGTCAACCAAGGATTACAGATCACATTACCCTGTATAAGCTGACCCCAAGCCTGTCGTGTCTCCATACCTCCATGGTCAACAAAAGGGTTGCAGATCACACATACCCTGTATAACCTCACCCCAAGCCTGTCGTGTCTCCTTACCCTCCCATGGTCAACCCAGAGGTTACAGATCACACATTATCCTGTATAAGCTCACCCCAAGCCTGTCGTGTCTCCATAACCTCCCTGGTCAACCCAAGGGTTACAGATCACACATTACCCTGTATAAGCTCACCCAAGCCTGTTGTGTCTCCATACCCTCCCAGTCAACCCAAGGGTTACAGATCACACATTACCCTGTATAAGCTGATCCCAAGCCTGTCTTGTCTCCATACCCTCCCATGGTCAACCTAAGGGTGCAGATCCAATTACCCTGTATAAGCTGACCCCAAGCCTGTCGTTTCCTCACCCTCCCATGGTCTGCCCAAGTGGTTGCAGATCACACATTACCCTGTATAAGCTGACCCCAAGCCTGTCATGTCTCCATACCCTCCCATGGTCAACCCAAAGGATTACAGATCACACATTACCCTGTATAAGCTGACCCCAAGCCTGTCGTGTCTCCATACCCTCCCATGGTCAACAAAAATGGTTGCAGATCACACATTACCATGTATAAGCTGACCCCAAGCCTGTTGTGTCTCCTTACCCTCCCATGGTCAACCCAAGTGGTTACAGATCACACATTACCATGTATAACCTCACCCCAAGCCTGTCATGTCTCTATAACCTCCCATGGTCAACCCAAGGAGTTACAGATCACACATTACCCCGTATAACCTCACCCCAAGCATGTCATGTCTCCATAACCTCTCCATGGTCAACCCAAGAAGTTACAGATCACACATTACCCTGTATAAGCTCACTCTAAGCCTGGTCGTGTCTCCATAACCTCCCATGGTCAACCCAAGGGTTACAGATCACACATTACCCTGTATAAGCTCACCCAAGCCTGTCGTGTCTCCATAACCTCCCATGGTCAACCCAAGGGTTACATACACATTACCCTGTATAAGCTCACCACAAGCCTGTCGTGTTCCATAACCTCCCATGGTCAACCCAGAGGTTACAGATCACACATTACCCTGTATAAGCTCACCCCAAGCCTGCCGTGTCTCCATACCTCCCATGGTCAACCCAAGAGGTTACAGATCACACATTACCCTGTATAAGCTCACCCCAAGCCTGTCGTGTCTCCATACCCTCCCATGGTCAACCCAAGGGGTTGCAGATCACACATTACCCTGTATAAGCTGACCCCAAGCCTGTCGTGTCTCCATACCCTCCCATGGTCAGCTCAAGTGGTTGCAGATCACACATTACCCTGTATAAGCTGACCCCAAGCCTGTCGTGTCTCCATACCCTCCCATGGTCAACCCAAAGGGTTACAGATCACATATTACCCTGTATAAGCTCACCCCAAGCCTGTCATGTCTCCATACCCTCCCATGGTCAACCCAAAGGATAACAGATCACACATTACCCTGTAAAGCTCACCCCAAGCCTGTCGTGTCTCCATACCCTCCCATGGTCAACCCAAGGGGTTACAGTTTTCAGATCACACATTACCCTGTATAAGCTCACCCCAAGCCTGTCATGTCTCCATACCCTCCCATGGTCAACCCAAGGGGTTACAGATCACACATTACCCTGTATAAGCTCACCCCAAGCCTGTCATGTCTCCATAACCTCCCATGGTCAACCCAAGGTTACAATCACATTACCCTGTATAAGCTCACCCCAAGCCTGTCATGTTCTCCATACCTCCCATGGTCAACCCAGGAAGTTACAGATCACACATTACCCTGTATAAGCTCACCCCAAGCCTGTCATTTCTCCATACCCTCCCAAGGTCAACCCAAGGGGTTACAGATCACACATTACCCTGTATAAGCTCACCCCAATCCTGTCGTGTCTCCATAACCTCCCATGGTCAACCTAAAGTGTTACAGATCACACATTACCCTGTATAAGCTCACCCCAAGTCTGTCGTGTCTCCATAACCTCCCATGGTCAACCCAAGGGGTTACAGATCACACATTACCCTGTATAAGCTCACCACAAACCTGTCGTGTCTCCATAACCTCCCATGGTCAGACCAAGGGGTTACAGATCACACATTACCCTGTATAAGCTCACCCCAAGCCTGTCGTGTCTCCATAAGCTCCCATGGTCAACCCAAGGGGTTACAGATCACACATTACCCTGTATAAGCTCACCCCAAGCCTGTCGTGTCTCCATAACCTCCAATGGTCAACCCAAGAGTCTACAGATCACATTACCTGTATAACTCACCCCAAGCCTGTCATGTCTAAATACCTCCCATGGTCAACCCAAGGGTTAGAGATCACACATTACCCTGTATAACCTCACCCCAAGCCTGTCGTCTCCATAACCTCCCATGGTCAACCCAAGGGTTGAGATCACACATTACCCTGTATAAGCTCACCCCAAGCCTGTCATGTCTCCATACCCTCCCATGGTCAGCCCAAGGGTTATAGATCACACATTACCTTGTATAAGCTCACCCCAAGCCTGTCATGTCTCCATACCCTCCCATTGTCAACCAAGGGTTAAAGATCACATTACCTGGTATAAGCTCACCCCAAGCCTGTCATGTCTCCATAACCTCCCATGGTCAACCCAAGGCGTTTTAGATCACACATTACCCTGTATAAGCTCACCCCAAGCCTGTCGTGTCTCCATAACCTCCCATGGTCAATCCAAGGGGTTACAGATCACACATTACCCCTGTAAGAGCTCACCCGCCTTGTCATGTCTCCGTAACCTCCCATGGTCAACCCAAGGGGCTACAGATTACACATTACCCTGTATAAGCTCACCCCAAGCCTGTGATGTCTCTGTAACCTCCCATGGTCAACCCAAGGGGTTGCAGATCACACATTACCCTGTATGAGCTCACCCCAAGCCTGTCGTGTCTCCATAACCTCCCTGGTCAACCCAAGGGGTTCAGATCACACATTACCCTGTATGATCTCACCCGAAGCCTGTCGTGTCTCCATAACCTCCTCTGGTCAACCCAAGGGGTTACAGATCACACATTACCCTGCATAACCTCACCCCAAGCCTGTCGTGTCTCCATAACCTCCCCTGGTCAACCCAAGGGGTTACAGATCACACATTACCCTGTATAACCTCACCCCAAGCCTGTCGTGTCTCCATTACCTCCCGTGGTCAACCAAGGGTTACAGATCACACATTACCCTGTATAAGCTCAACCCAAGCCTGTAGTGTCTCCATATCCTCCACTGGTCAACCCAAGGGGTTACAGATCACACATTACCCTGTATAAGCTCACCCCAAGCCTGTCGTGTCTCCATAACCTCCCATGGTCAACCCAAGGGGTTACAGATCACACATTACCCTGTATAAGCTTACAGCAAGCCAGTCGTGTCTCCATAACCTCCCATGGTCAACTCAAGGGGTTACAGATCACACATTACCCTGTATAAGCTCACCCCAAGCCTGTCGTGTCTCCATAACCTCCCATGGTCAACCCAAGGGGTTACAGATCACACATTACCCTGTATAAGCTCACCCCAAGCCTGTCGTGTCTCAATAACCTCCCATGGTCTACCTAAGGGGTTACATATCACACATTACCCTGTATAAGCTCACCCCAAGCCTGTCGTGTCTCCATACCCTCCCATGGTCAACCCAAGGGGTTGCAGATCACACATTACCCTGTATAAGCTGATCCCAAGCCTGTCTTGTCTCCATACCCTCCCATGGTCAACCCAAGGGGTTGCAGATCACACATTACCCTGTATAAGCTGACCCCAAGCCTGTCGTTTCTCCTCACCCTCCCATGGTCAGCCCAAGTGGTTGCAGATCACACATTACCCTGTATAAGCCCAAGCCTGTCTGTGTCTCCATACCTCCCATGGTCAACCCAAGGTTACAGATCACATTACCCTGTATAAGCTGACCCCAAGCCTGTCGTGTCTCCATACCCTCCCATGGTCAACAAAAAGGGTTGCAGATCACACATTACCCCGTATAACCTCACCCCAAGCCTGTTGTGTCTCCTTACCCTCCCATGGTCAACCCAAGAGGTTATAGATCACACATTACCCTGTATAAGCTCACCCCAAGCCTGTCGTGTCTCCATAACTTCCCCTGGTCAACCCAAGGGGTTACAGATCACACATTACCCTGTATAAGCTCACCCCAAGCCTGTTGTGTCTCCATACCCTCCCATGGTCAACCCAAGGGTTTACAGATCACACATTACCCTGTATAAGCTCACCCCAAGCCTGTCTTGTCTCCATACCTCATGGTCAACCCAAGGGGTTGCAGATCGCACATTACCCTGTATAAGCTGACCCCAAGCCTGTCGTTTCTCCTCACCCTCCCATGGTCTGCCCAAGTGGTTGCAGATCACACATTACCCTGTATAAGCTGACCCCAAGCCTGTCATGTCTCCATACCCTCCCATGGTCAACCCAAAGGATTACAGATCACACATTACCCTGTATAAGCTGACCCCAAGCCTGTCGTGTCTCCATACCCTCCCATGGTCAACAAAAAGGGTTGCAGATCACACATTACCATGTATAAGCTGACCCCAAGCCTGTCGTGTCTCCTTACCCTCCCATGGTCAACCCAAGTGGTTACAGATCACACATTACCATGTATAACCTCACCCCAAGCCTGTCATGTCTCTATAACCTCCCATGGTCAACCCAAGGAGTTACAGATCACACATTACCCCGTATAACCTCACTCCAAGCATGTCATGTCTCCATAACCTCTCATGGTCAACCCAAGAAGTTACAGATCACACATTACCCTGTATAAGCTCACTCTAAGTCTGGCGTGTCTCCATAACCTCCCATGGTCAACCCAAGGGGTTACAGATCACACATTACCCTGTATAAGCTCACCCCAAGCCTTTCGTGTCTCCATAACCTCCATGGTCAACCCAAGGGTTACAGATCACACATTACCTGTATAAGCTCACCCAAGCCTGTCATGTTTCCATAACCTCCCATGGTCAACCCAAGGGGTTACAGATCACACATTACCCTGTATAAGCTCACCCCAAGCCTGCCGTGTCTCCATAACCTCCCATGGTCAACCCAAGGGGTTACAGATCACACATTACCCTGTATAAGCTCACCCCAAGCCTGTCGTGTCTCCATAACCTCCCATGGTCAACCCAAGGGGTCAGATCACACATTACCCTGTATAAGCTGACCTCAAGCCTGTCGTGTTCCATACCTCCCATGGTCAGCTCAAGTGGTTGCAGATCACACATTACCCTGTATAAGCTGACCCCAAGCCTGTCGTGTTCCATACCTCCCATGGTCAACCCAAAGGGTTACAGATCACATATTACCCTGTATAAGCTCACCCCAAGCCTGTCATGTCTCCATACCTCCCATGGTCAACCCAAGGGGTTACAGATCACACATTACCCTGTATAAGCTCACCCCAAGCCTGTCGTGTCTCCATACCCTCCCTTGGTCAACCCAAGGGGTTACAGATCACACATTACCCTGTATAAGCTCACCCCAAGCCTGTCATGTCTCCATACCCTCCCATGGTCAACCCAAGGGTTACAGATCACACATTACCCTGTATAAGCTCACCCCAAGCCTGTCATGTCTCCATACCTCCCATGGTCAACCCAAGGGGTTACACATCACACATTACCGTGTATAAGCTCACCCCAAGCCTGTCATGTCTCCATACCCTCCCATGGTCAACCCAAGGGGTTACAGTTTTCAGATCACACATTACCCTGTATAAGCTCACCCCAAGCCTGTGTCTCCCATACCTCCATGGTCAACCCAAGGTTACAGATCACACATTACCCTGTATAAGCTCACCCGAAACCTGTCGTGTCTCCATAACCTCCCATGGTCAACCTAAAGTGTTACAGATCACACATTACCCTGTATAAGCTCACCCCAAGCCTGTCGTGTCTCCATAACCTCCCATGGTCAACCCAAGGGGTTACAGATCACACATTACCCTGTATAAGCTCACCCAAACCTGTCGTGTCTCCATAACCTCCCATGGTCAACCCAAGGGGTTACAGATCACACATTACCTGTATAAGCTCCCACCCCAAGCCTGTCATGTCTCCATAACCTCCATGGTCAGCCCAAGGGGTTACAGATCACCATTACCCTGTATAAGCTCACCCCAAAGCCTGTCGTGTCTCCATAACCTCCATGGTCAACCCAAGGGTTAGAGATCACACATTACCCTGTATAAGCTCACCCCAAGCCTGTCATGTCTCCATACCTCCCATGGTCAGCCCAAAGGGTTATAGATCACACATTACCCTGTATAAGCTCACCCCAAGCCTGTCATGTCTCCATACCCTCCATGGTCAACCCAAGGGTTAAAGATCACATACCTGTATAAGCTCACCCCAAGCCTGTCATGTCTCCATAACCTCCCATGGTCAACCCAAGGGTTTTAGATCACACATTACCCTGTATAAGCTCACCCCCAAGCCTGTCGTGTCTCCATAACCTCCCATGGTCAATCCAAGGGGTTACAGATCACACATTACCCTGTATGAGCTCACCCCAAGCCTGTCGTGTCTCCATAACCTCCATGTCAACCCAGGGGTTACAGATCACACATTACCCTGTATAAGCTCACCCCAAGCCTGTCATGTCTCCATAACCTTCCATGGTCAACCCAAGGGGTTACAGATCACACATTACCCTGTATAAGCTCATCCGAAGCCTGTCTTGTCTCTATAACCTTCCATGGTCAACCCAAGGGGTTACAGATCACACATTACCCTGTATAAGCTGACCCCAAGCCTGTCTGGTCTCCATACCCTCCCATGGTCAACCCAAGGGGTTGCAGATCACACATTACCCTGTATAAGCTGACCCCAATCCTGTTGTGTCTCCATACCCTCCCATGGTCAACCCAAGGGTTACAGATCACACATTACCCTGTATAAGCTCATCCCAAGCCTGTCATGTCTCCATACTCTCCCATGGGCAACCCAAAGGGTTACAGATGACACATTACCCTGTATAAGCTCACCCCAAGCCTCTCGTGTCTCCTTACCCTCCCATGGTCAACCCAAGGGGTTACAGATCACACATTACCCTGTATAACCTCAACCCAAGCCTGTCGTGTCTCTATAACCTCCTATGGTCAACCCAAGTGGTTACAGATCACACATTACCCCGTATAACCTCACCCTAAGTCTGGCGTGTCTCCATAACCTCCCATGGTCAACCCAAGGGGTTACAGATCACACATTACCCTGTATAACCTCACCCCAAGCCTGTCGTGTCTCCATACCCTCCCATGGTCAACCCAAGGTTACAGATCACATTACCCGGTATAACCTCACCCCAAGCCTGTCCTGTCTCCGTACCTCTCATGGTCAACCCAAGGGGTTACAGATCACACATTACCCTGTATAACCTCACCCCAAGCCTGTCGTGTCTCCATACCCTCCCACAGTCAACCCAAGGGGTTACAGATCACACATTACCCTGTATAACCTCACCCCAAGCCTGTCCTGTCTCCGTACCCTCTCATGGTCAACCCAAGTGGTTGCAGATCACACATTACCCTGTATAAGCTGACTCCAAGGCTGTCGTGTCTCCATTCCCTCCCATGGTCAACCCAAAGGGAAACATATCCCACATTACCCTGTATAAGCTGACCCCAAGCCTGTCGTGTCTCCATAACCTCCCATGGTCAACCCAAGGGGTTACAGATCACACATTACCCTGTATAAGCTCACCCCAAGTCTGTCACTGTCTCCATACCCTCCCATGGTCAACCCAAGGGGTTACAGATCACACATTACCCTGTATAAGCTCACCCCAAGCCTGTCATGTCTCCATACCCTCCCATGGTCAACCCAAGGGGTTACAGATCACACATTACCCTGTATAAGCTCATCCCAAGCCTGTCGTGTCTCCATACCCTCCCATGGTCAACCCAAGGGGTTACTGATCACACATTACCCTGTATAAGCTCTTCCCAACCCTGTCATGTCTCCATACCCTCCCATGGCCAACCCAAGGGGCTACAGATCACACATTACTCTGTATAAGCTCACCCCAAGCCTGTCGTGTCTCCATACCCTCCCATAGTCATCCCAAGGGTCTACAGATCACATATTACTCTGTATAACCTCACCCCAAGCCTGTCGTGTCTCCATACATCCCATGGTCAACCCACGGTGTTACAGATCATGCACTACCCTGTATAACCTCACCCCAAGCCTGTCATGTCTCCATAACCTCCCATGGTCAACCCAAGGGGTTACAGATCACACATTACCCTGTATAAGCTCACCCTGAGCCTGTCGTGTCTCCATAACCTCCCATGGTCAACCCAAGGGGTTACAGCTCACACATTACCCAGTATAAGCTCACGCCAAGCATGTCATGTCTCCGTAACCTCCCATGGTCAACCCAAGGGGCTACAGATTACACATTACCCTGTATAAGCTCACCCCAAGCCTGTGATGTCTCTGTAACCTGCCATGGTCAACCCAAGGGGTTGCAGATCACACATTACCCTGTATGAGCTCACCCCAAGCCTGTCGTGTCTCCATAACCTCCCTGGTCAACCCAAGGGGTTGCAGATCACACATTACCCTGTATGATCTCACCCCAAGCCTGTCGTGTCTCCATAACCGCCTCTGGTCAACCCAAGGGGTTACAGATCACACATTACCCTGTATAACCTCACCCCAAGCCTGTCATTGTCTCCATAACCTCCCTGGTCAGCCTAAGGGGTTACAGAGATCACATTACCCTGTATAACCTCACCCCAAGCCTGTCGTGTCTCCATTACCTCCATTGGTCAACCCAAGGGGTTACAGATCACACATTACCTATATAAGCTCACCCCAATCCTGTCGTGTCTCCAAACCTCCATGGTCAACCCAGGGGTTACAGATCACACATTACCCTGTATAAGCCATCACTGAAGCAGTCGTGCTCCATAACCTCCCATGGTCAACCCAAGGGTTACAGATCACACATACCCCTGTATAAGCTCACCCCAAGCCTGTCGTGTCTCCATACCCTCCCATGGTCAACCCAAGGGGTTACAGATCACACATTACCCTGTATAAGCTCACCCCAAGCCTGTCGTGTCTCCATACCCTCCCATGGTCAACCCAAGGGGTTACAGATCACACATTACCCTGTATAAGCTCACCCCAAGCCTGTCGTGTCTCCATACCCTCCCATGGTCAACCCAAGGGGTTGCAGATCACACATTACCCTGTATAAGCTGATCCCAAGCCTGTCTTATCTCCATACCCTCCCATGGTCAGCCCAAGGGGTTGCAGATCACACATTACCCTGTATAAGCTGACCCCAAGCCTGTCGTTTCTCCTCACCCTCCCATGGTCAGCCCAAGTGGTTGCAGATCACACATTACCCTGTATAAGCTGACCCCAAGCCTGTCGTGTCTCCATACCCTCCCATGGTCAACCCAAAGGATTACAGATCACACATTACCCTGTATAAGCTGACCCCAAGCCTGTCGTGTCTCCATACCCTCCCATGGTCAACAAAAAGGGTTGCAGATCACACATTACCCCGTATAACCTCACCCCAAGCCTGTCGTGTCTCCTTACCCTCCCATGGTCAACCCAAGAGGTTACAGATCACACATTACCCTGTATAAGCTCACCCCAAGCCTGTCGTGTCTCCATAACCTCCCCTGGTCAACCCAAGGGGTTACAGATCACACATTATCCTGTATAAGCTCACCCCAAGCCTGTTGTGTCTCCATACCCTCCCATGGTCAACCCAAGGGGTTACAGATCACACATTACCCTGTATAAGCTGATCCCAAGCCTGTCTTGTCTCCATACCCTCCCATGGTCAACCCAAGGGGTTGCAGATCGCACATTACCCTGTATAAGCTGACCCCAAGCCTGTCGTTTCTCCTCACCCTCCCATGGTCTGCCCAAGTGGTTGCAGATCAATCACCCCTGTATAAGCCTGACCCCAAGCCTGTCATGCTCCATACCCTCCCATGGTCAACCCAAAGGATTACAGATCACACATTACCCTGTATAAGCTGACCCCAAGCCTGTCGTGTCTCCATACCCTCCCATGGTCAACAAAAAGGGTTGCAGATCACACATTACCATGTATAAGCTCACCCTAAGTCTGTCGTGTCTCCTTACCCTCCCATGGTCAACCCAAGTGGTTACAGATCACACATTACCATGTATAACCTCACCCCAAGCCTGTCATGTCTCTATAACCTCCCATGGTCAACCCAAGGAGTTACAGATCACACATTACCCCGTATAACCTCACCCCAAGCTTGTCATGTCTCCATAACCTCTCATGGTAAACCCAAGGAGTTACAGATCACACATTACCCTGTATAAGCTCACCCTAAGTCTGGCGTGTCTCCATAACCTCCCATGGTCAACCCAAGGGGTTACTGATCACACATTACCCTGTATAAGCTCACCCCAAGCCTTTCGTGTCTCCATAACCTCCCATGGTCAACCCAAGGGGTTACATATCACACATTACCCTGTATAAGCTCACCCCAAGCCTGTCATGTTTCCATAACCTCCCATGGTCAACCCAAGGGGTTACAGATCACACATTACCCTGTATAAGCTCACCCCAAGCCTGCCGTGTCTCCTTACCCTCCCATGGTCAACCCAAGAGGTTACAAATCACACATTACCCTGTATAAGCTCACCCCAAGCCTGTCGTGTCTCCATACCCTCCCATGGTCAACCCAAGGGGTTGCAGATCCACATTACCCTGTATAAGCTGACCCCAAGCCTGTCGTGTCTCCATACCCTCCCATGGTCAGCTCAAGTGGTTGCAGATCACACATTACCCTGTATAAGCTGACCCCAAGCCTGTCGTGTCTCCATACCCTCCCATGGTCAACCCAAAGGGTTACGGATCACATATTACCCTGTATAAGCTCACCCCAAGCCTGTCATGTCTCCATACCCTCCCATGGTCAACCCAAAGGATAACAGATCACACATTACCCTGAATAATCTCACCCCAGGCCTGTCGTGTCTCCATACCCTCCCTTGGTCAACCCAAGGGGTTACAGATCACACATTACCCTGTATAAGCTCACCCCAAGCCTGTCATGTCTCCATACCCTCCATGGTCAACCCAAGGGGTTACAGATCACACATTACCCTGTATAAGCTCACCCCAAGCCTGTCATGTCTCCATACCCTCCCATGGTCAACCCAAGGTTACATCACACATTACCGTGTATAAGCTCACCCCTAGCCTGTCATGTCTCCATACCCTCCCATGGTCAACCCAAGGGGTTACAGTTTTCAGATCACACATTACCCTGTATAAGCTCACCCCAAGCATGTCGTTTCTCCATACCCTCCCAAGGTCAACCCAAGGGGTTACAGATCACACATTACCCTGTATAAGCTCACCCCAATCCTGTCATGTCTCCATAACCTCCCATGGTCAACCTAAAGGGTTACAGATCACACATTACCCTGTATAAGCTCACCCCAAGTCTGTCATGTCTCCATAACCTCTCATGGTCAACCCAAGGGGTTACAGATCACACATTACCCTGTATAAGCTCACCACAAACCTGTCGTGTCTCCATAACCTCCCATGGTCAGCCCAAGGGGTTACAGATCACACATTACCCTGTATAAGCTCACCCCAAGCCTGTCGTGTCTCCATAACCTCCCATGGTCAACCCAAGGGGTTACAGATCACACATTACCCTGTATAAGCTCACCCCAAGCCTGTCGTGTCTCCATAACCTCCCATGGTCAGCCCAAGAGTCTACAGATCACACATTACCCTGTATAACCTCACCCCAAGCCTGTCATGTCTCCATACCCTCCAATGGTCAACCCAAGGGGTTAGAGATCACACATTACCCTGTATAACCTCACCCCAAGCCTGTCGTGTCTCCATAACCTCCCATGGTCAACCCAAAGGGTTAGAGATCACACATTACCCTGTATAAGCTCACCCCAAGCCTGTCATGTTTCCATACCCTCCCATGGTCAGCCCAAAGGGTTATAGATCACACATTACCTTGTATAAGCTCACCCCAAGCCTGTCATGTCTCCATACCCTCCCATGGTCATCCCAAGGGGTTAAAGATCACACATTACCTTGTATAAGCTCACCCCAAGCCTGTCATGTCTCCATAACCTCCCATGGTCAACCCAAGGGGTTGCAGATCACACATTACCCTGTATAAGCTGACCCCAATCCTGTTGTGTCTCCATACCCTCCCATGGTCAACCCAAAGGGTTACCGATCACACATTACCCTGTATAAGCTCATCCCAAGCCTGTCATGTCTCCATACTCTCCCATGGGCAACCCAAAGGGTTACAGATGACACATTACCCTGTATAAGCTCACCCCAAGCCTCTCCTGTCTCCTTACCCTCCCATGGTCAACCCAAGGGGTTACAGATCACACATTACCCTGTATAACCTCAACCCAAGCCTGTCGTGTCTCTATAACCTCCTATGGTCAACCCAAGTGGTTACAGATCACACATTACCCCGTATAACCTCACCCTAAGTCTGGCGTGTCTCCATAACCTCCCATGGTCAACCCAAGGGGTTACAGATCACACATTACCCTGTATAACCTCACCCCAAGCCTGTCGTGTCTCCATACCCTCCCACAGTCAACCCAAGGGGTTACAGATCACACATTACCCGGTATAACCTCACCCCAAGCCTGTCCTGTCTCCGTTCCCTCTCATGGTCAACCCAAGGGGTTACAGATCACACATTACCCTGTATAACCTCACCCCAAGCCTGTCGTGTCTCCATACCCTCCCACAGTCAACCCAAGGGGTTACAGATCACACATTACCCGGTATAACCTCACCCCAAGCCTGTCCTGTCTCCGTACCCTCTCATGGTCAACCCAAGGGGTTACAGATCACACATTACCCTGTATAACCTCACCCTAAGCCTGTCATGTCTCTGTAACTTACCATGGTCAACCCAAGAGGTTACATATCTTGCATTGTCCTATAAAGCTCCATACCAAGCCTCTTGCTTCTCCATGTATTTAGGAACAGTGAACTTGGATTTTAAGGAAAATTATCTGGAAAGATTTGGGCAGTGATTTTCAGGATGGATTTTGCCCACTTTACTCTTTCCTTCCTTAACATCACCTGCCTGTTCCCTCTGTCTCCCCTTCCCCCCTCCCATCTAGTATGATAAATTCAACACTTTGCAATCACATACAGCATTCGTTATGGCTTAGTATCTACTGTTTTCTTTATGCCTCAGGCATTTGCTATTCTGTATTTTTTTTTTGGTAAACTGTTTATCATTACTCTACGTAATCTATATAGTATCTAACGCTACTTTTACTGCCCAGCTCCACCCTTTGTTGCCACATACTGTATTGTATTGTATCTGCATATGTATTTGCCGGATATGTTATATTTATCTACTCCCTCTTGTACCCCTTCCCCCCAGAACGCTTCTGGACACGAGCTGTTGTAGCTCATGATGTCTTTCCTGGTGAAACCTTTCAAACAAATAAATGGAAATTCTTGTGGCAAAAATATCTGAACCTATACAATGAAATGTACACCATGTAGCTGTTTTCCACATTTCTTTAGGTACAATTTATGCTAGATTTAAGGCACTGCAACAGGACTGCCCCACCTGAGGTGCTCCTTCTATGACACAATGTCCTACTTAAGCAATAATGACTGTGAAGCCAGTCATTTCTAAGAGATTAATGACTGGAAGGAGAAGATGGATGGCCCATGGCCAGCCGAGGGCCACTTCCCATCACCTGGTCATTAATCCTAGGAAATGACTAGCTTTGAGGTGGTTACTGCAATTATATGTCTAATTACAATAGCAACCTTGCATTTTGATCTTTTATTTTACTTACAGTGGATGTTTTGAGCACTGTGGAGGGAACAGAGCAACGCACGGGAATCTTGGCGGATGTTTTTGGCAAGTATTGTGGCTTGGTAGCCGTAACAATCAATTTTAATGCATTGGTGGAAAGGTATGAGCAGCAACCTGAAAAAACTCGAAGAGTGGTCAAGGGTATGGGAGCTGAATTTCAGTGTGAAAAAGTGCAAAATAACACACTTGGGGCACAGAAACCCAGGGGCAGAGTACAAAATGGGGCACTGAAACCCAGGGGCGGAGTACAGAATGGGGCACAGAAACCCAGGGGCAGAGTACAAAATGGGGCGGTGATACTGATGACCACCAAACATGAAAGAGACCTGCTGGGGGTGATCATATCAGATGACCTAAAAATGGCCAGGAAGTGTGACCAGGCAGTTGAGAGGGCTAGTGGGATGCTGGGGTGCATGAGGAGGGGTATCACCAGCAGAAAGAGAGAGGTGGTGTTTCTCAGTATAGATTACTGGTAAAAGCCTACCAACAGTGCTATGTCCAGCTTTGGAGGGAACATCTAAGAAAACATGTAGACAGAGTGGAAGTGATACAGAAGAGGGCAATTAAAATGGTGCAGGCTGTGTACCAGAAACTCTACCAGGAGAGATTAAAGAACCTCAATATGTACACTGTGCAATGGGGGGGATATGATAGAGACCTTTAAATATCTCACAGGGGTAAATAAGGTGCCAGAGGGTAATGTTTAAAAAAAACGATGTTCAAGGACAAGGGGACATGATAACAGGAGTATTGCTAGACCCCACGCCTCAGGGGTTGAGCCCCGGTAGAGTTCATATTGGCCCTAAACCTCACATCAATAGAACTGCTGAAATTAATCTTTTTATAAAACTATCTATTGTCTACTCCCAGCCTTTGCCATTTTTTTTTGTTTTTTTTTAAGTTGTTTAACCAGGTATAGCACACTAAGCTGAAAGCTTTTTTACAGGAGCGACCTGGGAGCACAAGGAGGTTAAGTGACTTGTTCAGGGTCACACAGTATGTAAGTGGAAGCTGTGGGATTCAAATCCAGGCCTGGTCTACTGGATGTCACCAGATTTGCAGCTCAGAGCCTTAGACCACTGCGCTATACTGCCTCATACTGCCAGCTTGGACCCAGAATTTTTTGTCACCTTACCAATGCCTCTGCATTATAAGCAGCAGGAGGGGGGGTTGATTCAGGAGAGATGTGGGGAAGTACTTCTTCACAGAAAGAGTGGTGGATTCCTGGAACAGTCTCCCAAAGGAGGTGGTAGGCGAGAAACCAGTGGTGGGGTTCAAGAATGCATGGGATAGGCACAAGGAAATTTTAGGGCAATGGAAGGGACGGGTGAATGGGCCAGAGTTCAAGTAGGATCTGCAGTACAGTAATACTATAGGGAGGGGAAAATGGGCAGACTAGGTGGGCAAAGCAGTGCTTATCTGTTGGCAAATTCTGTGTTTCAGTGTTTCCATGGTGCCAGCCAGGATGCAACGCAATACTGTAGCATTCTACAGCTGCACTACTGCAGTGAGCAAGGCAATTTCAATGGTAGTGAATCCCTTTTGTCAAGCAGTAACTCGAGACACTGCATAGCATCCTGGCCGGCACCACTGTATATTAATGACCAATCCAGTAGCCAAATGCAAACTCACTAGGTTCATTAATATTTAATCAGACTTAATCAGTGCTACGTTTTGATCACTTGCACTACTGCTTTGTGTCTGAATAGCAAAAAAGTGTTTAACGGTATTTATAACCATAGCAGACCACCTTCTTAACGGGGCCACACAGAAGCAAAGACATACGTTTTAGCTGTGTGCCCTATGAATGAATAAATATTAAATAAAATTGTAACCACAAAAAAACATCTAAAAAGTCAGTGTCTACGAGAGCAAAGCAGAAATGAGGACAAGCATGGCGGCTCACCTTGATGGATCTGAAGTTGGACTACTGTTAACGTTGACCTCAGACTGCTGCAGACATAGCGGCCAGAGTCGAAGGGGCTTAGCTGAGACACCAGCAGGGAGTAATTTCCTCTGGAATAATCTGCAAGTCTGAAGCGGGTGGGCTGGATTCTGACACCTTTAGATAATACAGAGAGTTCAATATCATTATTTTCTTCTGTTATTTTTTTCCCAAGTTGTTCCCCACCTCCAACGGCAATCAAGTTCACCCCACAGGCACAGGTCCCTCAGCCAGGAGGACAGATGGGCATATAGGCGGATAAACTGCTGTCACCATATCCAAATCCAATGAAACACAGAAACATAGACTTTTACGGCAGATAAGGACCGCTTGGCCCACCTAGTCTGCCCATTTCCCTACCTAGAGGATAAGCTGCAGATCATATTTAACCAACAGCATATTTCTTCCTACCCCCCACAAAAATTGCCTTATGTCTGTCCCATGAATTTTTGAATTCTCCCACAGTTTTAGATCCCACAACCTCCTCAGGAAGGCTGTTCCATACATCCACCACCCTCTCTGTGAAAAAATACTTCCTCACATTGCCCCTGAGCCGCCCCCCCCGTCTTCAAATTGTGTCCCCTTGTTCTTGCACATCTCTTTTTCTGAAAGATGCTACCCTCTTGGACTTTGTTGATACCACTGAGGTACTTAAAAGTTTCTATCATGTCCCCCCTCTCCCTCCTTTCCTCAAGGGTATACATATTAAGCTTCTTCAGCCTCTCCTTGTATGGCTTCTCTTGCAGACCCTGCACCATTTTAGTTGCCCTCCTCTGAATTGCCTCCATCCTGACTATGTCCTTGTGGAGATGGGGTCTCCAGAACTGGACACAGTACTCCAGATTGGGTCTCACCAACTGTCTGTACAGGGGGATAACAACTTCCTGTTTTCTGCTGGTGATGCCTCTCCCTATGCATCCCAGTATCCCCCCAGCCCTCCCTACCGCCTTCTCACATTGCCAACCTTAAGGTCATCTGATATGATTACCCCCAGGTCCCTTTCCATTTTTATATTGCTTGCTCGCATGTGCAAGAAACATAGTGCCATCATCGGAGATTTCGGAGGTGTGTCACCTCCTCCTCCAATTCAGTCAGTGTGCTGGCAGGCAGCCCCACAAACCAATGCATTTTGGGTTAATATGACACGCTCCAAAATGCAGTAGCCTCTGAGTTGAAAGGGGAGCTATGCTTCAGTGAGCACCGATAAGATATCGGCTGCTCACGCGCACTCCCACCCACAGGCGTGCGCGCCCCGCCGCACTGTATAGCGATGGAGTGCCCAATCCCGTCGGCTGAGCCAAGTCCCCAGTAGTAGGTGCCACACAGGAGCCCACTCCAGAATGGCAAGCAGTCCTTTTGCCAGCAGGGTGCCCAATCCCCGTCGGCAGCGCCCCTCCCGTCCTTGTGCCACGTAGGAGCCCACCTCAAGCGTGGCAATAACTTCCATGGCCGGCCGGGTGCCCAATCCCCCTCGGCTGAACGCCCCAATGTCCTTGTGCCCGCTGGGAGCCCACCCCAGTGTGGCAACGATCCCGACGTCTTTTTTTTTTTACCCTGTAAAACAAAACGGTTCTCAGGCGCGTCTCCGACCCCCCTCCCACAACCCGCACCCACCCACTGCGCAGCCAGCCTCCCACCCCCCACCCCATACTTACACCTCCAGACTCCAGCGCGACGATCTTCAGGTGGACAGAAGAACACGTCTGCACTCTTCAAAGCCGACCGCGGTCAGGAAATGCCGGTAAGCTGCATAATGGGCTAGATAGGAGGTTTCAACTTTGTTGCATATCTCAGGCATTTGGGGAATTTTTGCACCAAATTTTCAACATGGGTTTTTTGTGACCCTTTCTCATGAATGATGTCACTGTCATGGCGTTATTCGGGCTCGAAGGGTAATTTCGCGCAGTGACTGCAAAATCACCCTTTGGGCCTGAATACCACCATGACAGTGACATCATTCATGAGAAAGTTATAAAACCCATGTTGAAAATTTGGTGCAAAATTCCAAAAATTACTGTTTCTGACGTCAGTTGCACAGTTCCTCACGAGGCTCGTAAGTTCGCGAAATTTCAATAATTACTCTCAGATTTTCAACATTGCCATTTTATCACACCTTCCTATGAGCAGTACAGCTGTCATTTTCATCTCACCCAAAATGTGTTTCCACCCATGTAGCACAGAATGGGCGCGGTCGATTATGTGAAATCAATGTCTGAGACAAATTAAAAAATCACAGTGACACTGTTCATGAGCAGAGGTCTTAAAATGGCTATGTTGAAAATTTGGTGAAAAATTCCTAAAAAATGACTGTTTTACTGAGCGTCGTTCGCGAGTTCCTCGCCAGGCTCGTAAGTTCGCAAATTTTCAATATTTTCACTCCAGATTTTCAACATTGCCATTTTACCACACCTCCTTATGAGCAGTACAGCTGTCATTTCACATCCTGCCCAAAACGTGTTTCCACCATGTAGCGCTACAATGGGCGCGGTAGGTGTCACAAAATCAATGTATAGGACACATTAGAAATCACAGTGTCACTGTTCATTAGCAGAGGTCTTAAAATGGCTATGTTGAAAATTTGGTGAAAAATTCTAAAAATTACTGTTTTACGGCGTCGTTGCACAGTTCCACTCACGGCGCATGAGTTTGCAATTTTCAATATTTCCACTACAGATTTTCAACATTGCCATTTTACCACACCTCCTTATGAGCAGTACAGCTGTCATTTTTCACATCCTGCCCAAAACGTGTTTCCACCCATGTAGTGCACAATGGCGCAGTCGTTGTGCAAACGCAATGTATGGGACACAAAATCACAGTGACACTGTTCATGAGCAGAGGTCTTAAAATGGCTATGTTGAAAATTTGGTGAAAAAATTCCTAAAATGACTGTTTTATGAGCTATGCTAGTAGTTCTTACGTGACGTCAGAAGTTCGCAAATTTTCAATATTTGCACTCCAATGACTTCAAATACCTAAACAGCACATAGAAGCAAGCAACATTCGGCATTGACAAATGCTTGTTGTTGTTATTACCCCAATGTGTAATCTTCCCTGGGTTTTGTTTCCCAGGTGCATTACTTGCACTTCTTTGCATTGAATCCTAGCTGCCATACTTCTGACCATTCCTCCAACCTTGCCAAGTCCCTTCTCATCCTTTCCACGCCTCCTTGTGTATCAACCCTGTTGCAGATCTTTGTGTCATCTGCAAAGAGGCATACTTTTCCTTCCAGTCCCTCTGTAATGTCACTTATAAAAACATTAAAAAGGGCTGGACCCATTACTGAACCCTGCGGTACCCCACTAGTAACCCCTCTTTCTTCAGAGTGGACTCCATTTACAATTACCTTCTGTGTCCTGTTGTTCAGCCAGTGTTTTACCCAGGCTACCACCCTGGCACCCACTCCCAGACTGGTTAATTTGACTACTAATCTTTTGTGTGGGACTGTGTCAAATGCCTTGCTAAAGTCTAGGTAGGCAATGTCCACAGCCCCTCCCTGGTCTACTACTTTGGTCACCCAGTCAAAGAAATCAATTAGATTCATCTGACATGACCTTCCCACTGTGAACCCATGCTGTCTTGGGTCCTGTGCCCCACTGGCCACTAGGTACTCAACAATTCAACAATGGCCCTCTGTAATCATCCAGAAATGATGTCCAGCACCTTCGCTCCCCAGAAACCAAGCCCCTGACCTCTGTAATCTGACTGGCTCTTGGTCAGCTTCAGTGTGGGGTTACTGGATTCATCATACAGGACCCTTGGTCTCGCATGTGACAGCACAGCACTCTGCCAACACAATACTTTATGAACCTCCATCACCCAGGCAACAGCGTAGCATGCTGCTACCACAATACTTTGTGAACCTTCGTCTCCTAGGCAATAGCACAGTATGCTGCCACCACAATACTGTGCGACCCACAGGATTCCAGGCAACAGCACAGCACTCTGCCACCACAATACTGTGTAACCCACAGTCTCCCAGGCAACAGCGCAGCACTCTGCCACCGCAATACTGTGTAACCCAAAATCTCCCAGGCTATAGTGCAGCACTCTGCCACCATGCCATAGTGCAAACCTCAGTCTCCCAGGCAATGGCACAGCACCCTGGCACCACACCACAGTTCTGGCTTATCATTCTGTTCTTTAACGCACAGACAGCCATTGAGCATTGGAGAGAACCAAACTGATTCTTGCACGGCCTGCCACCTGCCAAGCAGAGGGGCTGTTCCTTCAGCTTTTCACGAAGAGAACTGTGCTTTTGGCCCAGAAGATCATGGGCTCATAAAGTGCACACGAACTTACAATATGTTTGAACTGTGCACCTCGCCTTTGGGTGGCAATGCGGCAAAGCTAGCGTTCAGGTCCCTTTCAGTATGGAAACTGGAGGGCCTTCCCATTGGTGCCCCATCCCTGTCAGCAATGCTACAAGACAACAAAACTTGTCAACAAATGTTACTGCCTTTAGCAGACCTCAAAGGCCATCTCACAAGCTTCAGCTCCACTTTGATCACGTCTTAACATGTCCCAGCTGACCTACCCTACATATATTATCTACTGCATTCCATACTGTCGTCTTTGACAACATTTCATTTACTTTTTCTGCACTCATTCCTTCCCCAGGTCACAGCTATAAACAACACTGATTGTGTTGTTGTATGTGGTTCAAGACAGCAGTGCATATTAACGGTGAATATTTTGAGCTAAACCTTTTTATTCTGTTTTATATTGCTGTTTTTCCCCATTTTGAACTATTTTTGCCAATTGTTTGACATTCCAAAAGAATTAAAGGGGAACAGACAGCATTAAGAGCACCACACCCAAGTTTGGGGCTGGTCACAAAGTGCACTTTGCATGCAAAAATTTTATTTTGTTTGACTTACTGTTTGCTGCAGTATAGTAGATTGTATCAAACTTATTTTGCTGACTTCCAAGCTGACATTTTCTGTAACTATTGTGTCTGTAATATAGATATCCTCTAACAGGACAGGAGAGCAGTGCACTTGCATGCTAGCTCGCCTTAGACATATGGCCTGCTGTGTCCACAGATTACACTGCCCCAAGGCCCCGCCCAAGCTCCTTGAGATCTGGTCCTTCTGATCACTGCACTTGTCCTCCCTCCATGCAGATTTGGCAGCTACTGACTGGTTACCCACCTCCTCTGCCAGCACCATCAACTCTGCTCTCAATTATTTCAAGATCAAATTTCTGTCTGTCTGAGTCTACGTGCTCCTTTCAGGAAAACCAGGGTCTGTGGCTCCCACCACCCTTGGATCTCTGCAGAACTGTTGGCCTGCCTGCGAGCTTGGGATATTGTCTGGAATGCCCACAAGTCCTCTGGCTCCCCTGTTGATCTGCTCAGATTCCAAGCCCTGCACAATGCTTGTACCAGAGTCACTAGGCTTGCCAAGGCCAAATACTTTGCCTCCACCTTCCAGAACAACATTAACTACCACTCCAAGTTCTGGAAGGTCATCCATGCCCTTAATTCCCCCCCCCCCAGTCCAGTTCCCCACCCTGATCCTCAAAGTTAGTGATGTCACCATTTCTGACCCCCTCTCTGTTAACTCTGAGTTCAATGCTTTTTTCACCTCCTGTGTCTCTTCCCTTCTTTCCTCTATCCCCTCTCCCTCCTCTGCCCACCCCCATCTCCCCCCTTTTTCCTTCTCTCCTATTTCTTCTGGCGACACTCTCAAGTCCCTCTAGCTCTAAACCTTCTCAAGGACACGAGTCCTGATGGGCTCGACCCTAAACGCCTTCATCTATCTTTCCAGCAATAGCGCTTCAGTCACCTCCCTTCTCAATCTTTGTTTCTCCCTTGCCTCAGTCCCTGACACTTGGAATCATGCTACTGTTGTACCCCTTCCCAAAGGTGATTTATTTATTTAGCTTTTGTTTACCGGGTAGGTACACTAGACAAGTAATATGCCTATTTTCAGGAACGACCCGGGAGAGTACAAAACATACAAGATACATACAAGGCAACTTAGAAGGAACAACTTATTACAGGAGGTACTAACAATTGTAGAAAAACAAATGCATAAGCAGCAATTACACCCCATAACAGGATTACATAGGTTGACATTAGTGACAGCAGGATGCGTCAGAAAACATTTCATTTCACTACGGAGGCTTGAAGCAGTCACACACTGATGATAGTTTTAAGTGCGACCACAGGGAGGAGCGAAAGATCCCATGGGAGGGGGCCATGTGGACATGTTCAGGAAGAGAGTTCCAGAGTCTGGGCACATAAGCAGCAAAGTCTCGGTCCCCCATAAGAGTCCGGGTGGAAGGGACTTTGAGCAGTCCAGCAGACTGGGACCTAAGCTTGTAGGGCATGGTGTCCATTTTTGGAAGGAGATTCACCAGACCCTGAGGGGAGCCAGAAGCAAGCACCTTCTTGGAGAAGCTTCCAACACCGAAATCCAGGTATTTAGCCAGAGGCAACCAGCGGAGTTTATCATAGAGATCACAGCGATGGGTAAGTTTGGGGACAGCAAGTGCAAACCGACAAATATTGTTATATGCCGTGTTCCACCGGGCAAGGTGAGTATGGGGGGACCGGGCAAACAGGAGGGATCCATAGCTGAGGAAGGGAAGCAGCACTCCTCTTGCAAGTGCAAGTCTCGCCCCCGGGGTCAGGTTGTATTTGGCCCTATAGGCCAAGCCCAACTTGCAATGTGTGCTTCTACAGATGTTGAGGATATGACTCCCCATGTCAAGTTGGGGGTCAAGAGTAACCCCAAGATATTTGATTGAGTTCACCGTTGGCAACGGGGGTCCACCGTCACAGGTTATGTTTAGCAAGGATGATGAGGCTTTTATCTTGGCCGTGGAGCCAAAAAGTGATGACTCCTCCTGTCCTGGCAATTACCACCCTAAATTCCTGCCCCCTACCCTTGCTAAACTGCAGGATCACCTAATGCTTTCTCAACTTCCCCCTTCCTTGACTCACCTTCCTTCTTCACCCCTTTCCAGTCTTGTTTACGTAAATCCATCCATAAGGCCCGTACCTATGCCTCTGAGAATGGAGTCGGTAAGTCGGAGGAGGGAGGAGGAAGTGGAGTGGGATTTACATAAACATGGCTGGCATACCCATGGAATTTAGGCAAATTCAGTAAAAACAGCGCCAGGCATCGGCAAAATATATATAGTTTTACTTCTGTACATAAGGACACTATAATGGGTAGGGGAATGATGCGTCATCATCTTGTGGTACTCTCAGCGAGATCCCGTGGCTTCCCGGAGCGCCATGTTCAAAAAGCCTGCCCCCAACTTTTGCAACAGTAAAAGATCCAGTTGTCTTCCACTTTCATTAACCGGTAAATTTTTTCATCTCTGACATAATTTAGCCATTTTTAAATGTTTTTTAAATTATTTTATTTTCCTCAAGAAAAAAGTATGATCACTTATTTGGCTTTGAAATAGTAATGTGGACATGAAAAGGACTCAGCGCCAGAAAAAGATACAAAGTGCACATTATAGGAAACAGTTTCTTTACTAAGTAGCATTATATACCATGTATACTGTTGCACAGTATTTAGAGTATTTCCCTTGTCCCCCCCCCCCAGATCATAGCTATAAATGAGATTTCCGTTAAACCAATGTCTATAAATAAATAACTAGGAAGAACCTAGAAACCAAGAAGTACAGTATGTTAACATATTTATTGAACTGCTGTTCTCTGTTTTGTCTTTTACTGACATAATGAATGACTTGGAGGTGAAGCAATGCATTGTAAATCATGAAAAGGGGTGGGGCTAGGGGTGGAGTTTAGGATCTGGTTTTTGCCTCATCCAAAGGTGGCAACCCTATGCTCATGCAAGGGCCTGTGGGAGGTTGCACCACTTACCCGGGACCACGATGGTAGTATGGGGCCTGCCATCTCCCTCGTGCAAGGGCCTGTAAGGGTTGCATCGCTTACACAGGACCACAGTGATAGTGTGGGGCCTGCCATCTACCCCATGCAAGGGCCTGTGGGGACTGCACCACTTACCCAGGACTGCAGTGGTAGTGGGGGGCCTGCCATCTCACTCATGTGAGGGCCTTTGGGGGTTGCACCACTTAACCAGGACCACGATGGTAGTGTGGGGCCTGCCATCTCGCTCACACAAGGGCCTGTGGGGGTTGCCATTTTGGTTGTGCGAGGGCCTGTGCAAGCCTGCCATCTTGCTTATCTGAGGGCCAGTGGGGTTGCTATCACAATGGCAGACCAGGGCTTTTTCCCTCCAGCTCATGGTTTCTCCCCTAGGATGTCAGCCAGCAGTGATGCAGTACGCATGTGTGCCTGGCAAACGGCAGCTTCCCCTTCCCCCTTCTATGGGTTCCAGACATGCTGCCCCTATCCTCCACCAGGGAGCAGTCAAGCAGCAGGCTACAGTGCCCCCCCTTCCTCAAAGGAGGAGAGCTGTCCCTAAGATGCTTGGTCCTCCATTCCGTGGCCAGCACCTAAGTGACTCGAGTCTGTCCCTGAACCTGGGTCGGTGGCATACAGGATGGTACTGCTACCACTGCACTATGGACCAGCTGTGTTCTATTGCTATTTGGGTCTTTCAGACATGCACTGCTCCCTGTTCTACCATGCAGCCCACCACCACTGTACCACCCTTCCCCTTAGACCAGGAACAATCTCCCTTCATGCTGTAGTTATATGGGATGCTTTTCATTTATAAAGTGCTATAGAGGTTTGTTTGTCTATAGAGTCAGACTGGCACACCCGGAAATTTTCAGGTGGGCCCCATCTGTTGGGCACTAGGTCACCTTCTGAACTCTGAAAATATTTGCATCTGTCATCTATTTAAAAATTAAATGGGGTTGTTTGGGCACTGCAAGTAAACATAAGATGCAAACACAAAACTAGTGTTATCAAATGTAAGTGGAATACTAATAAGACTGTATTGTCCTGGGCCCCCCTAATTGATTTTCCAGGTGGGACCCTGTATCATCTTTCAAGGTGAGCCCCCTGTACCCCAGTCTGATGTTTGTCTCCTGAGAACTGCAGAAGATAAGCTAAAGCCACATGACTGGCTTTGGTGCCCTTCATTTTACAATGGAATGTACAACTATGTTTTACTTACCATAGTGAGGCATTCTGTTGGGCAGAATTTCAATAATTCTAGAACCTGTGCCATTTTCCCACATAAATGTAACTTTTTGGCTTGCTGGACCCTTACAGGGTAGTAGTACACTTCCTCCAACTGTGCCAGACACCAGTTCTTCACCTAATGTGGACCATCCTGATCAAGAAACAAACAGGACCTTTTAGTACAACTTAGAAACACAGAAATTGTTGACAGGACAATGTTCATTAGCCCATCATGAGACTGCCCAGTCCCACTTATCTAATGTGGAATGTGAGAGTCCCGGCCATTCCTACCCATCTAATGTGGAATGTGAGGGCCCTGCCCAGTCCATCCTATCTAATTTGGAATGTGAGAGCCCTGGCCATTCTTATCCATCTAATGTGGAATGTGAGGGCCCTGCCCAGTCCAACCTAATTTATAATGCGAGAGCCCTGCCCAGTCCTGCCTAATGTGGAATGTAAGAGCCCTGCACAATCCTACCCATGTAACACAGAATGTGAGGGCCCTGCCCATTCCTACCCATTTAGCATACAATGTGAGAGCCCTGGTCATTCATACCCATCTAATGTGGAATGTGAGAGCCCTCTCCATTCCTACCCATCTAATGTGGAATGTGACAGCCCTGCCCATTACTACCCATCTAAGGTGGAATGTGAGAGCCCTGCCCATCCCTACCCATTTAATGCAGAATGTGACAGCTCTGGCCATTCCTACCCATCTACTGTGGTATGTCAGAGCCCTCTCCATTCCTATCCATCTAATGTGGAATGTGACAGCCATGCCCATTACTACCCATCTAACAAGGAATGTGAGAACCCTGGCCAGCCCTACCTATCTAATTTGGAATGTGAGAAAACAACTCAGCCATACCTATCAACCTACTGTAGAATGTGAAAGCCAGCCCAGCCTACTTACCCAATGTGGAATGTGAGAGCCTGCCAAGCCATACCAATCTAGCGTGATATGTGAGAGCCCTGACCAGCCCTACCTATCTAATGTGGAATGTGAGAGATCAGCCCAGTCCTACCTTCTTAATGTGGAATGTGAGAGCCAGTGCAGCTCTAACATGGAATGTGAGAGTCCTGGCCATTCCTTCCCATCTAATGTGGAATGTGAGAGCCCTGTCCATTCCTACCCATCTAACATGGAATGTGACAACCCTTGCTATTCCTACCTATCCAATGTGAAATATGAGAGCAAGCCCATTCCTACCTATCTAATGTGGAATGCAAGAGCCCTGATCATTCCTACCCATCTAATGTGGAATGTGAGAGCCCCATCCAATCCTACCCACCTCACGTGGAATGTGAGAGCTCTGTCCATTCTTACCCATCTCACGTGGACCATGAGAGCCCTAGCAGTTCATCACTCATCCTCTCCTAGCTTGCTGTGGGGTAATGTCCTCACCTGGCCCTGTATCTGTTCCTTCCATGCTGGAATCTCCACATTGATTCTGCAGAAGCCACCTCTTGCAGTGGCTTATTCCACACCTCCGTCACCCTCTCCATGAAAATCTTTCTGACATTCATCCTAAATTTGCCTCCCACTAGCATTATGAAGTTCTGCCTGCTGTTTGGGTTTGTGCTGCCACTCAGCTTGAACAGCATCCTGCTGTCTGCCAAGTTTACCTCACGGAGCTTCCTGCTATCTGCTTCATTTACCCCACAGAGCTTCCTACATGCTTCACTTACCCCACAGAGCTTCCTGCTATCTGCTTCATTTACCCCACAGAGCTTCCTACGTGCTTCATTTACCCCACAGATCTTCCTGCTATCCACCTCATTTACCCCATGGAGCTTCCTGTTATGTGCCTCATTACCCCATGGAGCTTCCTACCATCTGCCTAATATACGCCACAGAACTTCCTGCTATCTGCCTTATTAACCCACCCATGGAGCTTCCTGCTATCTGCCTCATTACCACACAGACCTTCCTGTTATCAGCCTCGTTTACTCCACAGAGCTTCTTGCTGTCTGCCTTATTTACCCTATGGAGCTTCCTGCAATGAGCCCCTACTACCCCACAGAGCTCCCTGCTATCTGCCTCATTTACCCCCTGGAGCTTCTGGCTATCTGCCTCCTTTACTCCCACACAGCTTCCTGCTATCTGCCTCATATACCCCACAGAGCTTCCTGCTATCTGCCTCATCTACAGCACAGAGATTTTCAGCTATCTGCCTTGTTTACCCCACAGAGCTTCCTGCTATCTGCCTCATTACCCAATGGAGCTTCCTGCCATCTGCCTCATTACCACACACACCTTCCTGTTATCAGCCTCGTTTACCCCACAGAGCTTCTTGCTATCTGCCTCGTTTACCCCATGGAGCTTCTTGCTATCAGCCCCCTTTTACTGCACAGAGCTTCCTGCTATCTGCCTTCTTTACCCCATGGAGCTTTCTGCTATCTGCCTCATTTATCCCCACACAGCTTCTTGCTATTGGACTCATTTACCTCACAGAGCTTCCTGCTATCTGCCTCATGTTCCCTATGGAGCGTCCTGCTACCTGTCTTGTTTAGCCCATGGAGCTTCCTGCTATCTGCCTCATTTACCCCACAGAGCTTCCTGCTATCTGCCTCATTTACTCACAGAGCTTTCTGCTATCTGCCTCGTTTAGCCCACAGAGCGTTCTGCTGTCTCCCTTGTTTATCCCACAGAGCTTCAAGCTATTGGCATCATGTACCCCACAGAGCTTCCTGCTATCTGCCTCACTTACCCAACATAGTGTTCTGCTGTCTCATTTACCCCACAGAGCTTCCTGTTATCATACCACACCGAGCTTCTTGCTATCTGCCTCATTTACCCCACAGAGCTTCCTCCTATCTGCCTCATGCACCGTATGGAGCTTCCTGCTATCTGCCTTGCTTTCTCCACAGAGCTTGCTGCTATCTGCCTCATTACCCCATGGAGCTTCCTGCCATCTACCTAATATACCCCACAGAACTTCCTGCTATCTGCCTCATTAACCCACCCATGGAGCTTCCTGCTATCTGTCTCATTACCACACACACCTTCCTGTTATCAGCCTCGTTTACCTCACAGAGCTTCTTGCTATCTGCCTCGTTTACCCCATGGAGCTTCCTACTATCAGCCCCCTTTACTCCACTGAGCTTTCTGCTATCTGCCTTCTTTACTCCATGGAGCCTTCTATCTGCCTCATTTACCCCATGAAGCATCCTGCTATCTGCCTTGTTTACCTCATAGAGCTTCCTGCTATTTGCCTCACGTTCCCTATGGAGCTTCCTGCTACCTGCCTCATTTAGCCCATGCAGCTTCCTGCTATCTGCCTCATTTACTCCCACACAGCTTCCTGCTATCTGCCTCATGTACCCCCACAGAGCTTCATGCTATCTGCCTCGTGTATCCCACAGAGCTTCCTGCTATCTGCCTCATTACCCCACAGAGCTTCCTGCTATCTGCCTCGTTTACCCAACAGAGCGTCCTGCTGTCTTGTTTACCCCACAGAGCTTCCTGTATTATACCCCACCGAGCTTCTAGTTATCTGCCTCATTTACCCCACAGAGCTTCCTCCTATCTGCCTTATATATCACATGGAGCTTCCTGCTATCTGGCTTGTTTACCCCATGGAGCTTCCTGTTATCTGCCTCATGTACCGCTCAGAGCTTCCTGCTATCTGCCTAATGTACCCCACAGAGCTTCCTGCTATGTGCCTCATGTACAGCACAGAGATTTTCAGCTGTCTGTCTCGTTTACCCCACAAAACTTCCTGCTAACTGCCTTATGTACCGCATGGAGCTTCCTGCTATTTGCCTCGTTACCCCATGGAGCTTCCTGTTATGTGCCTCATTACCACATGGAACTTCCTACCATCTGCCTAATATACCCCATAGAATTTCCTGCTATCTACCATCTGCCTAATATATCCCACAGAACTTCCTACTATCTGCCTCATTAACCCACCCATAGAGCTTCCTGCTATCTGCCTCATTACCATAGAGACCTTCCTGTTATCAGCCTTGTTTACCCCACAGAGCTTCTTGCTATCTGCCTCATGTACAGTTCGAAGCTTCCTGCTATCTGCCTCATGTACTGTTCGAAGCTTCCTGCTATCTGCCTTGTTTACCCCCCCACAGCTTCCTGCTATCTGCCTCATTACCCCACAGAGCTTCCTGCTATCTGCCTCATGTACCCCACAGAACGTCCTGCTATCTGCCTCGTTAACCCACCCACGGAGCTTCCTGCTATCTGCTTCATGTACTCCACAGAGCTTCTTGCAATATGCCTCATTTACACCACAGAGCTTCCTGCTACGGTCTAATATACCCCATGGAGCTTCCTGTTATCTGCCTTGTTTACCCCATGGAACTTTCTGCTCTCCGCCTCATGTATCACACGGAGCTTCCTGCTATCTGCCTTATGTACCCCACAGGGCTACGTGCTCTCTGCCTCATTCAACCCACGAAGCTTTCTACTATCTGCTTCCTTTACCCCACTGAACGTCCTGCTATCTGCCTCATTTACTGTCGTAGGTTCTCTTGTTCGGGAGACTAATCAGGCAGACAGCAATTGTTTAGTGCAGAAAAAATGGCAGGTGGAATTTATCATTTTATTTTCTTGTGCATAAAATGATTAAAAGATGTAACAGAAATTTAAGAATCAAATGTTAGTTCAGCAAAACAGACCAACTGCTGTGCCCAGTAATACCACACCTCAGTATTAGTGTGACAACCCACACTCTTACCTCTGAGGTCCTACACCTCTCACTGTCTGATTAGGACTGACTCCCTATCTTAAGAACCTACCCTAGAGGTAGGTTTATATATAACTTGTCTCAGGATGACCTCACAGTCATGTGACGTCTATTCTTTTGTAATTAGTGCATCTTTACGTTTCTAGGCTCACAACCTGTACCTGTACAAAACATAAAAGGAAAGGGGAAATTGTTTAACCAGGAAAGGCACACTAAACCAGAGCTTGTTTCCACGTGCAACCTGGTAGCACAAGGAAGTTCAGTGACTTGCTCACTCAGGGTCACACAGTATGGAAGTGGGGGCTGATGGGATTCAAACCTAGGTTTCCAGGTTTGCATCTCTGTGCCCTTAACCACTGCGCTATACTGCCTCCTAAAAGGTTGCTTCTAAGCCTTATTGCTTTAATAACCATTGCTTTCCAACATCCATATTATACACCATAATCCTGATTAGAAAATGGCTCTATATACTTAAATATCTTTCATTACTGTAAGCTCCTCACTCTGTGGAAAAATAACTAGCATACAGTCTGATATAAATATAGGCCACTAGGAGCTGCTGTTTTCCTATAGCCTTCAATCGTTCTGTAAGAGCCTTCCTGCAAACAGGTCAGTCTACAGCACCATGTTAGACATTTTTATCTGATTACAAAAAGGATAAGTATTTTTAGTAAAGAACAGCCCTCTGTTCATTCTTCACACGGCTTTACTTTTAAGGGGAAAAACACATTCGAGATACACACTGTCTCAATCCCTTCATTTTAAACAGTGTTATGTACTTATTTTCATTCTTCTCTCCTTATGTTGGCGCGCTTGCGCAGCCAACATCTTGCAAGTGGTGCAGCTTTGGAGGCACGGTCGCTGTTGGGCGAATGCAGGGCACGTGCCAGTAGATGCATCCCTCATCTCTCAATCAGCCTGCATGCCAGCGCCACACCATACATACATAATGTGGCAAGCACATCTAAGAAAAGGTCTGCTGTAATTCGAGCAAAGCTTGTCAGACGCAGTGGGCCTTCCCTGGACTTGCTCGCCGACATTGTCTATGTTGTGGTCACCCAACTGCCGACTTCGGGAGTGCTCAATCCCCCTGCCGGCTTCCCTTGCCCCAATGTATGTGCCAATGGGGGAGACCCCTCCGTGTCGGCATAAAGCACTCTCCCCACCATTTGTTATATGCCGAGGGGGCTGCCCAATCCCCCATGGCTCTCTCCCCCCTGCTTTCCTTGTGTGCCAACGGGGGTGCCCAATCCCGGTCGGCATAAATTAACCCCCCCTTGTGTTGTGTGCCGACGAAAGTGCCCAATCCCCCGTCGGCTGTAGCAACCCCCACAAAAAACAGTTAGATGGCACGCTGGGAGCCCATCCCAGCATGCCAAATACCCTGTTAAAAAAAAAAAAAAAACTGTCCCACGATTTTTTTTTCTTTCACCCTGTAACACAAAAATGGTCCCTTGTAGTCTCCCTACTCACCACCCGCACCCACCCATTGCACACCCTGCCTCCCCACACACCCCACCCTCTACTTACCTCCGGAGTCCGGCATGATGATCTTCGGTGGACTGGGAACACGTCTGCTCTCTTCAAAGCCGACCGCGAACTGAGGAAATGCCAGTAAGCTGTATAATGTAATAAATAGGGTTTTTTCAACTTTGATGCATATCTCGGGCATTTTTGGGAATTTTTACACCAAATTTTCAACATGGGGTTTTTGGGACCCCTTCCTCATGAATTCTGTCACCGTTTATGATAAAATCGGTCCCGAAGGTGATTTCATAGTCACTGCATGGAATCACCTTTTCGGACTGATTAACACAAGAATAGTGGCAGTGTTCATGAGATGGGCTCAAAAGCCTTATGTTGCAAATCTGTGGCAGAACCAAAAATTGCTGTTTTTCGAGAGTGCATTGTGCAGTTGCTATGCACACTCGTAACTTCACGAATTCACAATATTTTCATGCCACATTTTCAACATTGTCATTTTTCTACACCTCCTTATGAACAGTACAGCTGTCATTTTTCACATCCTGGCCGAAATGTGTTTTCGCACTTCCGGTGCAGAATAGCTCGGTCGCTGTGGGAAATCAATGTTTGGGACTCATTACGAAAATGGCAGTTACACTGTTCATGAGCAGAGGTCTTAAAATGCCTGTGTTGAAAATTTGGTGACAATACTCCATAAAATGACTGTGTTACGAGCGTGCGTTGCGCAGTTTGCATGCACGCTCATAGGTTCGTGAACTTATAATATTTTCACTCCAGATTTTCAACAGTGCCTTTGTTCTGCACCTCCTAATGCAAAGTACAGCTGTCATTTTTCACATCCTGACCAAAATCTGTGTTTGCAGTTCCGGCGCAGAATAGCGCCATTGCTGTGGAAAGTCTGTGTTCGAGACACATTATTAAAATGACAGTGACACTGTTCATTAGCAGATGTCCTAAAATGCCTATGTTGAAAATTTGGGGACAAAAGTCAATTAAAGTTGAAAGAGCCGATTGTGTGCATACAGTAGTTTGTACCCACGCCAGGGATTTTGTGAATTTGTAATACTTTCACTCCAGCTGTTCATCACTGGAATTTTTCCATACCTCCTTATGAACAGTACAGCTGGCTGAAATGTGTTTTCGGACGTCCGGCACAGAATTACTAACATACTAAAATGCCAGCAGAATAGGCCTAACGGTCTTTCGAGTCTGCTTGATTGGTCAGCCCCCACCCTGGGTGCTGACCTTGCTGTCCCCCTCGCCTTCTCTGGCTTCTCCCTTCCCAGTTCCGGATATTCTTGCTGCATTGGATTTTGCTTCCAGAACCCTTCCCCTGTACCTGTCCCAGCCCCTCTTGAACCCCTCTACCGCCTCTGCCTCCACCAGCCCCCTAGGTAGTGCATTCCATGGCCTCACCACCCTCTCAGTGAAGTAGCACTTCCTCCTTTCTCCCCTGAATCTCCCCCCCTCCAGCTTCCACCCATGCCCTCTAGTGGCCCCCTCCTCCTTCCTTCAAAGCACCCTGACTGTTCCTCCCTATTTACCTTCTTCATGTACCTGAAGACCTCTATCATGTCCCCCGGTCCCTTCTCTTCCAATGTGTACATATTTAGCTCTTGAGCCTCTCCTCATAGGTCCTGTCCCCAAGCCACAAATCATTTTGTTGCCCTCCTCTGACCCTCTCCAGGAGTTTAATGTCCTCTTCTAAGTGTGCCCTCCAAACTGCACACAGTACTCAAGGTGTGGCTTTCACTAGCAGTTATACAGAGATGGAGTATCACCTCCTCCTTCTGGAGGTGATCCTCAGTGATGCATCCCAGCATCCTGTTGGCTTTGGCTGCTGCCCTCCTCAAGTCTCCCAGTTGTTCATCTTGACATCCACCACCACCCCCAGGTCCCTCTCAGCCATCGAGACTTGTAGCATTTCCCCCCCAGGGTGTACACTTGGCCCAGGTTTCTGGCCCCCAGGTGGAGTACCTTGCATTTCCCTGCATTGAACCTCAGCTTCCACTTTCTAGACCATCTTTCCAGAGTCTCCAGGTCCCCTGTAGGGCCACCTTCCCCTCCTCCCCATCCACCACCGCCCCCAGTTTTGAGTCATCCACAAAGAGACTCATCTCGCTCCTGATTCCTGTCCTTATGTCAGAGACGTAGGCGTTGAACAGGAGGGGCCCAAGGACTGATCCCTGTGGGACCCCACTAATGACCCTCCTTGGGGATGAGACTATCCCTCCAACTACGACCCTCTGGGTCCAGTCCTGGAGCCAATTGCCTATCCATCTGATCATCTGGTTCCCCACCCCCATTTCTCCCAGCTTATCCAACAGGCTTATGTGAGGAACAGAGTCAAATGCCTTGCTGAAGTCTATACGGTCGTTGTGCGAAATCAGTTTTTGGGACAGTTTGAGGAAATGACGGTGACACTGTTTATGAGCAGAGGTCCTAAAATGCCTATGTTGCAAATCTGGTGCCAAAAGTCCATAAAATGACTATGTTGCAAGTGTGCATTGCGCAGTTTCCATGCACCCTTGTAACTTCGTTAATCTGCAATATTTTCATGTGACATTTTCACCACTGGCATTTGTGCACACCTCCTTATCAACAGTCGAGCTGCCATTTTTCACAGCCTGCCCAAAACACGTTTCCGTAGCTGTGGCACACAATGGCATGCTCGCTGTAGAAAATCACTTTTTGTTACATATTCACAAAATCACAGCGCTATGCATCTCTAGCTCCGCCAATGCCAATGCCAGCGCAACAACATTCGGCATTGACAAATGCTTGTTTGTTTAGGTGAACTTTCCTACATAACCCAAGCTATAGTATTGCTTTTGCTAAGCTCTTGCTTCATGACTTAAAAGTATAACCTCTTTCTTTTATTGTTTTAACCAAAAACCTTAATTACATATATCCCACAGTTGAAATTTCAGCCTGTCGGCTAACTTTTCATTGTGGCCCTTAATTACTTTTGCAACCCTCTCTTTATTGTGCGTTTTATTTATTTTCTTCTCTCTTTAGGGACTTCCCTGTCCCTGTACATGCAAGCGCTCACTTCTGAGTGCATAGCCCTATGTTTATGAGTGAGGCGGCTGAAAGTAACTTGACATGCTGCCCCGCTATAATCTGTGACACAGCACAAGAAGAGGGAGAGAGAAAGAGAGCTAGGAGCAAACACACTCCTATTTTCTTTTTACTTTCTCTCTCTCTCTCTCTCTCTCTTTCTTGAGGGGCTTTACATTTGCTGAAAAAGTGCCGCATTGTGCGCAATGCACACCTGTTGTGAGCACCAAACCCTATTAACTATTATCTTTCTCATCAGGTGGCTGTTCTATAATGCTAGTATCCTGCCAGCCACCCATTCCGCTCAGAAAGTTGCATGAGGTAGAGAGAGCTCAAAGAGCGAGCGTGCTCATTTCCAAATACTTTTCTTTCTCTATAGACATTTGGGGCACCAGAGTTTCATACAAAAGTGCGACCTGCACTTCTCCAGTGAAACAGATGCATCTTTTATTTCAAATATATCACAGGCCGGCAAGAGCCACCATAAACCTTGCCTTTTGACTTTATTTAGTTTAAAACCACTGGACAAGGAACAGCAGGGAAAGGGGTACAGAAATAATGGGATGCAGCTTCTGTGCCCTGTTTCTTTCCAACATGAAAACAGCAAGCCTATCGCACATATTTATACTTAGCCCCTTGGGTTAAACACAGCAGCACATTTATAGGCATGTTAATGCCATAACCTGCCTTATCCTTCTTGTACCTATTACATTGCCATAGGCACACTACTATTTTATTATGTCTTGGGGGGGGGGATTTGTAGGTACATCCGGGAACCCACCCATGACAGGGGAGACCCTGTCACCTTTACCCCATGGAGCTTCCTGCTATCTGCCTCATGTACTCAAAGGAGCTTCCTGCTATCTGTCTCCTTTATCCCACAGAGCTTCCTGATATCTGCCTCATTTACCCTATGGAGTTTTCTACTATCTGCCTCATTTACCCCATGGAGTTTTCTGCTATCTGCCTCATGTACCCAGCAGAGTGTCCTGCTATCTGCCTCGTTTACCCAACAGAGCTTCCTACTATCTACCTTGTTACCCCATGGGGCTTCCTGATATCTGCCTCATGTGCCCCACAGAGCGTCCTGCAACCTGCCTCGCTACCCCACCCATGGAGCTTCCGATATCGGCCTCATTTCCCCACAGAGCTTCCTGCTATCTGCCTCATTACCCATGGAGCTTTCTGCTATCTGCCTCATGTACCCCACGGGAGCTTCTTGCTATCTGCCTCACGTATCGCACACTCGCACAGAGCTTCCTGCTATCTGCTTTATTTACCCAACAGAGCTTCCTACTATCTACCTCATTACCCCATGAGACTTCCTGATATCTGCCTCATTACACATGGAGATTCCTGCTATCTGCCTCGTGTGCCCCACAGAGCTTCCTGCAACTTGCCTCGCTTCCCCACCCATGGAACTTCCGATATCGGCCTTGTTCCCCCACAAAGCTTCCTGCTATCTGCCTCATTTACCCCCATGAAGCTTCCAGCTATCTGCCTCATTTACCCCACAGAGCATTCTGCTGTCTCCCTCATTTACCCCACAGAGCTTCCTGCTATCTGCCTCCTACATCCCATTGAGCTTCCAGCTATCTGCCTAGTTAACCCCATGGCGCTTCCTGCTATTTGCCTCATGTACCCCACAGAGCTTCCTGCAACCTGCCTCGTTTACCTCACAGAGTTTCCTTCTATCTGCCTCGTTTACCCCACAGAGCTTCCTCCTATCTGCCTCGTTTACCTCACAGAGCTTCCTTCTATCTGCCTCATTTACCCCACAGAGCTTCCTGCTATCTGCCTCATTTACCCCATGGAACTTGTTGCTACCTGCCTTGTTAACCCACCCATGGAGCTTCCTGCTATCTGCCTCATTACCCCCCGAGCTGCCTCCTATCTGCCCCCTTTACCCCACAGAGCTTCCTGCTATCTGCCTTGTAAACTCCACAGAGCTTCCTGTTATCTGCCTCATTATCCCACATAGCTTCCTGCTATCTGCCTCGTTTACCTCAGGGAGCTTCCTGCTATCTGCCTCATTTACTCCACAAAGCTCTCTGCTATCTGCCTCATTTACTCCATGGAGTTTCCTGCTATCTGCCTCATTTACCCCACAGAGCTTCCTGCTATTTGCCTCATTTGCCTCATGAAGCATCGTGCTATCAGCCTCGTTAACCCCATGTAGCTTCCTGCTATCTGCCTCATTTATCCCATGGAGCTTTCTGGTATCTGTCTCATATACTGCTCAGAGCTTCCTGCTATCTGCCTCGTTTACCCCATGGAGCATTCACTATCTCCCTCATTTACCCCACAGAGCTTCCTGCTATCTGCCTCGTTTACCCTACAGAGCTTCCTGCTGTCTGCCTTGTTTACCCCATGGAGCTTTCTGGTATCTGTTTCATATACATCTCAGAGCTTCCTGCTATCTGCCTCATTTACTCCATGGAGCTTCCTGCCATCTGCCTCATTTTCCCCACAGAGCTTCCTGCTATTTGCCTTATTTGCCCCATGAAGCATCGTGCTATCGGCCTCGTTTACCCCATGTAGCTTCCTACTATCTGCCTCGTTTACCCCATGGAGCATTCACTATCTCCCTCATTTACCCTACAGAGCTTCCTGCTGTACCCTACAGAGCTTCCTGCTGTATGCCCCATTTACTCCATGGAGCTTCCCGTTATTCATCTTCAAGGTCTCAGGAGCTTCCTGCTAGCTGCCCTCTTACCCCATGGAATCCTACAGTCTGCCTGATTACCCCATGGAGCTTCCTGCTAGCTGCCTCATTTACCCCACAGAGCGTCATGTTATCTGCCTTATTTACCTCACGGAACTTCCTGCTATCTGCCTCATTTACCCCACAGAGCTTCTTGCTATCTGCCTCTTTACAGCACAGAGCTTCCTGCTAACTGCCTCATTTACCCCATGGAGTGTCCTGCTATCTGCCATGTTTACCCCATGGAGCTTCCTGCTATCTGCCTCGTGTACCACTCGGAGCTTCTTGGCTGTCTGCCTCTTTACCCCATGGAGCTTCCTGCAGTCTGCCTCGTTACCCCACGGAGCTTCCTGCTATCTGCCTCATTTACCCCACAGAGCTTCCTGCTATCTGTCTCATTTACCCCATGGAACTACCTGCTATCTGCCTTGTATACTCCACGGAGCTTCCTGCTATCTGCCTCGTTATCCCACATAGCTTCCTGCTATCTGCCTCATTTACCCTACGGAGCTTCCTGCTTTCTGCCTCATTTTCCCCATGGAGTGTCCTGCTATCTGCCTCGTTTACTCCACAAAGCTCTCTGTTATCTGCCTCATTTACCCCATGGAGCTTCCTGCTATCTGCCTCATTTTCCCCATGAAGTGTCCTGCTATTTGCCTCGTTTACGAACATACGTACGAACATACGAAATCTGCCAGCAGATAAAGGCCTAGAGGTCTATCAAGTCTGCTCGAATGTGCAGCTAGCACTCCTTATTCTGCAGCTGCCCCTCCCTTCCACCCTTCCCCTCCATTGACCCTCCCCCTTTGTCCTGTCCCATCCTCGTTTGAAGCAGTCCACTGTTCTACTGCATACCACTTCTGCAGGTAAAGCATTCCACCCAGCCACCACCCTCTCTGTAAAAAAGTGTCTCCTCATCTCCCTCCTGAACCTTCCTCGCTCCAGTCTCATATCATGGCCCCTGGTGGCCCTCCCCTCCCTGACTTTGAACAGCCACTCTGTACCTGTCTTGTTTATTCCTTTCACGTATTTAAAGGTTTCAATCATGTCACCCCTGTCCCTCCTCTCCTCTAGTGAGTACATGTTCAACTCCTTCAACCTCCTCCCGTATGATAAGTCCCCCAGACCCTTGATCATCTTTGTCGCCCTGCGCTGCACCCCCTCCAGTAACTTAATGTCCCTCTTCAGATACGGGCGCCAGTACTGCATGCAGTACTCCAGGTGTGGTCTAACCAATGACCCATACAGTGGCAGAATCACCTCCTCCCTCCTCGAGGATATACTCCTTGCAATACAACCCAGCATTTTGTTGGCCTTGCAGCTGCCTTCCCACATTGTGCCGAGTTGTTCATTGACCCTGTAATGAGCACACCCAGATCCTTCCCTCCTCTGTCTGGCTAGCTGCACTCCCCTAGCTGGTAACTCCTCCTTGGCTTCTTCATCCCAAAATGCAGCACTTTGCACTTTTTGCATTACAGCCCAGTTGCCAGGTGTCTGACCAGGTTTCAAGCTTTGCCAGATCATCCTGCAACCCCTGCCATCCCCCTAGGTCATCCACCACCGCGCCAACCTTAGTATCATCAGCAAACAGACTGATCTTTCTTTGATGTCCCATGATATGTCTGCAATGAATATCCCAAACAACACTGATCCCAACACCAAGCTACTCAGGGACACACCGCTGCCACTGCCCTTGGGTGTGAGAGCCCCCACCCACCACCACCCTCTGTTGCCTCTCCCTGCAGCCAGTTTTCACCCATCTCACCAGCTTTGCACCCGCCCCTGTGCCTACCAACTTGCTTCCCAGCCTTCCATGTGGCACCAAGTCGAATGCCTTACTGAAGTCCAGATACAGGACATCCACTGCATGACCCATGTCCAGTTGCCTAGTTACCCAGTCATAGAACTCAACCAGGTTGGTTTGGCAGGATCTTCCACGTATGAAGCCATGCTGTCTGCTGTCCTGTAGTCCCTTGGCCTCTAGGAGGGCCACCAGCCTCTCCTTCAGGATAGTCTCCATTAGCTTACCCATGATGGATGTGAGGCTCACTGGTCTGTAGTTCTCCGGTTCATCCTTGGCCACTCTGTGGAGGGCACCACATGAGCCATCCTCCAGTCCTGAGGTACACACCCGAATGGGTGAGGCATTAAATAGGTCTGCCAAGGTCCTGCAAGGACCTCTGCCAGCTCCTTCAGTACTTTGGGTGGATGCCATCTGGGCCTGGCACCTTGTCCACCCTCAGTGCCTTCAAACCTCTCGAACTCTGCCCTCCATGATTTCCCCATCTGTCACCACTTCCCCTGCCTGCCATTTCTCCCACCTTGTGTCACCCCTTTCTCTTTAGTAATACTGAGCAAGTACTCATTTAGTGCTTCTGCCTCATCGCATCTTGCTTCCACCCAACCCCCTCCTTCCTAATCCTTACTATGTGATCCTTACAGCTCCTTTTCTCCCTGATGTACTTAAAGAAGTCCTTCTCCCTTCTAATGCCTTGTGCCAGCCTGAGTTCCAGATGCTTTGGCTCCCATTACTGCCCTTGTCACCTCCTTTGATTCTGTCAAGTACCTCCCTGTCCTCCCCCTCCCTGTTTTCTTTGTACTCTAAAAGCAGCTCTTTTCCTCCTTACCTTTCCATGACCTCCTTGCTCAACCAGCTTGGTTTCTTAGCCCTAGCCTTCTTGCTCTGGGCTTTGCAGCAGGTTTTGGTTGCCTCCACTATCCCCAGCTTTATGAGCTCCCATCTCTGGTTAGTATCCATACTAGATTGAATTCTGGCCAGGTACCCTTTACCACTTTCCCCATCCTCCCAAAGTCGGCCCTCCTGAAGTCCAGCACTCTTGTGCCAGATCCCACCTCTTCCTTGCCCATATCCAATGTGAGCCATACTGAGTGGTGGTCACTCCCTGACAGCGGTTCCTCCACTGTAAGTTCTCTCACAAAGTCCCCATTTGCCAGCACAAGGTCAAGGGTATTCCCTAACCTGGTTGGTTCACTGACCATTTGCAGCAGGAAGCTGTCCTGGAAGGCATCCAGCAGTACCTGCTCCCTTCTGTTCCTGGTTGTTGGGGTGCTCCAGTTCACTCCTGGCATGTTGAAGTCCCCCACAATCACCGCACTACCCTTCTCACAGGTCCTCCTGATCTGTCCCGCTAGTTCCCCGTCTAACTCCTCCATTTGAGATGGCAGCCTGTACATCACTCCCATTCTAAGAATCCTATACTTGGAATCCTGGATTTGCATCCAAAGTGACTCCGTACTACCCTCTCCCCTTTCTCCCTTACACACTTCAGTCCTTCCTTCACATATAGTGCCACACCCCCTCCTTTCCCAATCACCCTGTCCCTACGAAATAACCTGTACCCTGGTACAGACAGGTCCCAGTCATTGTATTGGGTGGCCCATGTTTCCGTGATGGCTGCAATGTCCACCTCTCTGCCATGAGAACCTGTAACTCTGCAGTTTTCCTCCCAAGGCTCCTAGCATCAAGGGTAACCACCTTCCACCTCCCCCCATCCTGCCCCCTTTCCTAGCATCACCAACAGTACTTGCCATTTGTCCGTTGTCACTGTTATGGGGGGTAAGCTCATATGGTTTCCCAACCTGTGGTCTCTGCATATCTCTTCCCCAACTGCCACCCCCACGCCTAGTTTAAATTCCCAACTTCCTCTATGTACTCCTCCATCCTCTGTTTCAACACTTTCTTTCCCTCCTCACTCAAGTGTAGTCTGTCCTTGGCATAGAGACTACTGTCCTCCCAGGTCCCTCCCCACCCCCAACAGCCCATACCCTTTAGCACAACACCAGGTTCTTAGCCATCCGTTAAATTCCTCTATTCTCAGCTTTCTTGTTGTGCTTGCCTTTGGCACAGGAAGTATCTCTGAAAAGTTACTGATCTTCCTGCCCCCTCACATAATTGTGCTAGTTCCTCAAACCTCCTCTGGACTATATCTACTGTCTTGTCAGCCAGGTCATTTGTCCCAAGATGTATAATTAAATGAGGCCTGTCCCTACCCCTTCTAGCATATTTCAGAACAGACTGTCCCACCCTTTCCGCTGTCATTCCTGGCATGGCCTCCACCCAAATGCGACTATGCCTCTCCCCCTTGCTACCCCACCTAACTCCTCTTAGTATTGAGTCCCCCAGCACTAAGATTCCATCACTCTTACTCCCTGCTTGCTTCCATTCATCTCCCTCTCTCATTTCCAGCTCCTCTTCTTCCTCCTGCACATTATTTCCCCCTTTTACCCCTGTTGCAGTTCTCCCAGCAGAACTTCCCCCCGCTCCAGTTTGGTCCAGGCTTTTATCAATTACTCCTCTAATTTCATCATTTCCTTCCTCCACTTTCTTCCTCTCTAGCAGTGCAAAACTATTTTCTGAAGACCCTTCACAAATGCCCGCTCCCTCTGTCTTCATAGTAACCTGTTCTCTCCTTTCCACTCCATGACTTTTGCCACTTCTTCGCCTCCCTTCACAAGTCCCTATCTCCTCCTCCATTTGTCTTTTGTCTCCTGACCTGGTTTTCCCAGCAATCGTTCTTCCTGGCCTGGGCCCCTTAGTCCCTGCTTCCCTTCTTCTGAGCCTCTCCTCACCACTGTTGGCGTAAATCGCCCTCCCTCATCTCCCCTTCTTCCTCCAGTATTGGGCTAAACCCACCCCCAATCTGCCTTGCCTGTCTTAGTTCCTCCTGCAGACCCTCAATCTCCTTTCTAAGTTTTTCTATGTGGTTGCACACTAAACATCCTCCCACACTCCAGGCAATGTTTAGAAAGATTGGTGCACCGCAGTTGTTGCAGCCTACCACCCTACCCATTGCTGTCATTGCCCACCAGCGACCCCCCCACCCTTCCAGATGCAGGATACCAAACACTCCCCAAGTCTCCCCCCTCCTCTATCAGTGCAAAACATTATTTTCTTTATTTCCCTTACCCCCTTTGTTGTACACATTTAGATAGATTGAGCAACTGCTTTTTATATTCCTATCCTTCCTATCCACACTCAAAAAGAGACTTTACATAGAAACATAGAAACATAGACTTTGACGGCAGATAAGAACCGCTTGGCCCATCTAGTCTGCCCATTTCCCTACCTACAGGATAGGCCGCAGATCCTAGTTAACCAACAGCCTATTTCTTCCTACCCCCCACAAGAATTGCCTTATGTCTGTCCCATGCATTCTTGAATTCTCCCACAGTTTAGACCCACAACCTCCTCAGGAAGGCTGTTCCATGCATCCACTACCTCTCTGTGAAATAATACTTCCTCACATTGCCCCTGAACCGTCCTCCTTCTATCTTTAAATTGTGTCCCCTTGTTCTTGCAAGTCTCTTTTTCTGAAAGATGCTACCCTCTTGGACTTTGTTGATTCCCTTGAGGTACTTGAAAGTTTCTATCATGTCCCCCCTCTCCCTTCTTTCCTCAAAGGTATACATAATAAGCTCCTTTAGTCTCTCCTCATATGGCTTCTCTTGCAGACCCTGCACCATTTTAGTTGCCCTCCTCTGGACTGCCTCTATCCTGTCTATGTCCTTGTGGAGATGGGGTCTCCAGAACTGGACACAGTACTCCAGATGGGGTCTCACCAACTGTCTGTACAGAGGGATAACAACTTCCTGTTTTCTGCTGCTGATTATGCCTCCCTATACATCCCAGTATACCCCAGCCCTCCCTACTGACTTCTCACATTGCTTGCTAACCTTAAGGTCATCTGATATGATTACCCCAGGTCCCTTTTCTTTTGTTGTTGTTACTACCTCCCACCCATTGTGTATTCTTCCCTGGGTTCTTGTTTCCCAGGTGCATTATTTTGCACTTCTTTGCATTGAATCCTAGCTGCCATACTTCTGACCATTCCTCCAACCTTGCCAAGTCCCTTTTCATCCTTTCCACACCTCCTTGTGTATCAACCCTGTTGCAGATCTTTGTGTCATCTGCAAAGGCATACTTTCCTTCCAGTCCCTTTGCAATGTCACTGATGAAGACATTAAAAGGACTGGACCCAACTATTGAACTCCTGCGGTACCCCACTAGTAACCCCCCTTTCTTCAGAGTGGACTCCATTTACAATTACCTTCTGTGTCCTGTTGTCCAGCCAATGTTTTACCCAGGCTACCACCCTGGGTCCCACTCCCAGGCTGGTTAATTTGACTATTAATCTTTTGTGTGGGACTGTGTCAAATGCCTTGCTAAAGTCTAGGTAGGCCATGTCCACAGCCCCTCCCTGGTCTACTACTTTGGTCACCCAGTCAAAGAAATCTATTAGATTCGTCTGACATGACCTTCCCGCTATGAACCCAATTTTAAGTAGCCATTGCACAACCTTCTTCAAACTCCCATTCCTCCTTTTCCCAATGCAATATCAATGTGAAGAAGTACTAATGAAAGCTCCTAGATTTGCATTTACTTCCCTTCTACTGAGAGAGCAGTCACCTCTTCACTTGCTGCTGTTCCTTTCCTGGATGTCTGCTTCTGCTATGACAGGTGCATATCCTTTGCCTGTTTGAGGAAGTGGTGTCAGAACCCCAGTATAAAGGAAATAATGACCAGGGGTGGCTGGGGTGAGGGGTTTGGGTGGTGGGACCAGTACCAAGTCTTCCCGAAACAATCAGGTAGCTGAGGCCTCTAGTCAGACCATTAGCACCCTTCCCACACTGTGCACTCAAACTTTGCAGCTAGTGGAAGCCAGCAACAATGAATCAATTCTACTCAAGCCCCCAAAATAGGTTTGCTACCCAAAGAAACAGGACACCAATTCAAACAGCTTCACCAACAATACATCAAAATAGGCTTGAATTAGAAGATATAGGTCTCCAATTCAAAGAAACAGACCCAGTTAAATCACACCAATTATGTTTAAAACAGAAGAAATAGGCCTCTACAAATGCAGCCTGCCACACAGTGAACCAAACAAATGAGCCCACTTACAGCTACCAAAATAGGTTTCAAAATTCCAACAGCCCCAAACAATGCCCTGCTAGCCCCTTAGTAGTAAGAAAGAAAATGAACAACATTCTACCAAGTAGAATCCATGAAAAACAATGTAAAACAAAGTTTTCCCCATGTAGCTTCCTGCTATCTGCCTCGTTTATCCCATGGAGCTTTCTGGTATCTGTCTCATATACTGCTCAGAGCTTCCTGCTATCTGCCTCGTTTACCCCATGGAGTATTCACTATCTCCCTCATTTACCCAGAGAGCTTCCGAAGTTCCTGCTATCTGCCTCATTTCCCCCATGGAGCTTCCTGCTGTCTGCTTCTTTACCCCACGGAGCTTCATGCTATCTGCCTCATTTACCCCATGGAACTTCCTGCTATCTGCCTCATTTACCCCACAGAGCTTCTTGCAATCTGCCTCTTTGCACCACAGAGCTTCCTGCTAACTGCCTCATTTACCCCATGGAGTGTCCTGCTATCTGCCTTGTTTACCTCATGGAGCTTCCTGCTATCTGCCTCATGCACCACTCGGAGCTTCTTGGCTATCTACCTCTTTACCCCATGGAACTTCCTGCTATCTGCCTTATTTATCCCATGGAGCTTCTTGCTATCTGCCTCTTTGAACCACAGAGCTTCCTGCTAACTGCCTCATTTACCCCATGGAGCGTCCTGCTATCTGCCTTGTTTACCCCATGGAGCTTCCAGCTATCTGCCTCATGTACTCCACAGAGCTTCCTGCTTTCTGTGTTATGTACCCCACACAACTTCCTGCTATTTGCCTCACTTACCCCACATAGCTTCCTGCTATCTGCCTTGTTTACTCCATGGAGCATCCTGATAGCTGCCTCATCTGTCCTGTGGAGCTTTCTGCTATCTGCCTCATCACCCCATGGAGCTTCCTGCCATCTGCCTAATGTACCCCACAGAACTTGTTGGTGTCTGCCTCATTTCCCCCACAGAGCTTCCTGCTGTCAGCCCCCTTTACCCCACAGAGCTTCCTGCTATCTGCCTTGTATACTCCACGGAGTTTCCTGCTGTCTGCCTCGTTATCCCACATAGCTTCCTGCTATCTGCCTCGTTTACCTCATGGAGCTTCCTGCTATCTGCCTCGTTTACTCCACAAAGCTCTCTGCTATCTGCCTCATTTACTCCATGGAGCTTCCTGCTATCTGCCTCATTACCCCACGGAGCTTCCTGCCATCTGCCTCATTTTCCCCATGGAGTCTCCTGCTATCTGCCTCATTTACTCCATGGAGTTTCCTGCTATCTGCTTCATTTACCCCACAGAGCTTCCTGCTATTTGCCTCATTTGCCCCATGAAGCATTGTGCTATCAGCCTCGTTTACCCCATGTAGCTTCCTGCTTTCTGCCTCGTTTATCCCATGGAGCTTTCTGGTATCTGTCTCATATACTGCTCAGAGCTTCCTGCTATCTGCCTCATTTACCCCATGGAGCATTCACTATCTCCCTCATTTACCCCACAGAGCTTCCTGCTATCTGCCTCATGTACCCTACAGTGCTTCCTGCTATCAGCCTCATTTACATCATGGAACTTCCTGCTATCTGCCTCATTTATCCCATGGAGCTACTTGCTAGCTGCCTCTTTGCAGCACAGAACTTCCTGCTAACTGCCTCATTTACCCCATGGAGCGTCCTGCTATCTGTCTTGTTTACCACATGGAGCTTCCTGCTATCTGCCTCATGTACTCCATAGAGCTTCCTGCTATCTGTGTTATGTACCCCACAGAGCTTACGAACATACGAACATACGAACTTTGCCAGCAGATAAAGGCCTAGAGGTCTATCAAGTCTGCTCGAATGTGCAGCTAGCACCCCTTATTCTGCAGCTGCCTCCCCTTCCACCCTTCCCCTTCATTAGCCCTCCCCCTTGTCCTGTCCCATCCTCGTTTGAAGCAGTCCACTGTTCTACTGCATACCACTTCAGCAGGTATGCATTCCACCCAGCCACCACCCTCTCTGTAAAAGTGTCTCCTCATCTCCTCCTGAACCTTCCTCGCTCCAGTCTCATATCATGGCCCCTGGTGGCCTTCCCCTCCCTTACTTTGAACAGCCCCTCTGTACCCGTCTTGTTTATTCCTTTCATGTATTTAAAGGTTTCAATCACGTCAACCCTGTCTCTCCTCTCCTCCAGTGAGTACATGTTCAACTCCTTCAACCTCCTCCCGTATGATAAGTCCCCCAGCCCCTTGTTCATCTTTGTCACTCTGTGCTGCACCCCCTCCAGTAACTTAATGTCCCTCTTCAGATACGGATGCCAGTACTGCACGCAGTACTCCAGGTGTGGTCTAACCAATGACCTATACAGTGGCAGAATCACCTCCTCCCTCCTCGAGGATATACCCCTTGCAATACAACCCAGCATTTTGTTGGTCTTTGCAGCTGCCTTCCTACAGTGCCAAGTTGTTCGCATGACCCTGTAATGAGCACACCCAGATCCTTCTCCTCCTCTGTCTGGGCTAGTTGCACTCCCCCTAGCTGGTAACTCCTCCTTGGGTTCTTCATCCCAAAATGCAGCACCTTCACTTTGGCATTAAAGCTCAGTTGCCAGGTGTCTGATCAGGTTTCAAGCTTGCCAGATCATCCTGCAACCCCTGCCATCCCCCTAGGTCATTCACCACCCGCCTACCTTGGTATCATCAGCAAACAGACTGATCTTGCTCTTGATGTCCCATGATATGTCTGCAATGAATATCCCAAACAACACTGGTCCCAACACCGAACCCTGTGGAACACCGCTCGTCACTGCCCTTGGGTGTGAGAGCTCCCCACCCACCACCACCTTCTGTTGCCTTCCCTGTAGCCAGTTTCCTACCCATCTCACCAGCTTTGCACCCACTCCTGTGCCTACTAACTTCCTTCCCAGCCTTCCATGTGGCACTGAGTCGAATGCCTTACTAAAGTCCAGATACAGGACATCCACTGCATGGCCCATGTCCAGTTGCCTAGTTACCCAGTCATGGAACTCAACCAAATTGGTTTGGCAGGATCTGCCACGTATGAAGCCATGCTGTCTGCTGTCCTGTAGTCCTTTGGCCTCTAGGAGGGCCACCAGCCTCTCCTTCAGGATAGTCTCCATTAGCTTACCCATGATGGATGTGAGGCTCACTGGTCTGTAGTTTCCAGGTTCATCCTTGGGGCCACTCTTGTGGAGGGGCACCACATGAGCCATCCTCCAGTCCTAAGGTACACACCCCGAATGTAGTGAGGCATTAAATAGGTCTGCCAAAGGTCCTGCAAGGACCTCTGCCAGCTCCTTCAGTACCCTGGGGTGGATGCCATCTGGGCCTGGCGCCTTGTCCAACCTCAGTGCCTTCAAACTCTCCCGAACTCTGCTCTCTATGATTCCTTCCTGCTATCTGCCTATTTACCCCACAGAGCTTCCTGCTATCTGCCTCGTTTACCCCATGGAGCATTCTGCTAACTCCCTCATTTACCCCACAGAGCCTCCTGCTATCTGCCTTGTTTACTCCGTGAAGCATCCTGCTATCTGCCTCATTTACTCCATGGTGCTTCCGCCTTCCAGCTATCTGCTTCGTTTACCCCATGGAGCGTTCTGCTAACTCCCTCATTTACCCCACGGAGCTTCCTGCTATCTGCCTCGTTTACCCCATGGAGCATCCTGCTATCTGCCTCATTTACCCCATGGTGCTTCCAGCTATCTGCTTCGTTTACCCCACAGAACATCCTGCTATCTGCCTTGTTTACCCCATGGAACTTAATGCTATCTGTTTCATGTACCCCACAGAGCTTTCTGCTATCTTCCTCATTTACCCCACGGACCTTCCTGCTAGCTGCCTCATTTACTTCATGGAGCGTTCTACTAACTCCCTCGATTACCTCTCAGAGCTTCCTGCTATCTGCCTCATGTTCCCCACAGAGCTTCCTGCTAGCTGCCTCATTTACCCCATGGAGCTTCCCGCCATCTTCCTTATTACTCCATGAGGCTTTCTGCTATTTGCCTCATTACCCCACGGAGCTTTCTGCTATCTGCTTTGTTACCCCACAGATCTTCCTGCTATCTGCCTCATTTACCCCATGGAGCTTAGTGCTATCTGCCTTGTTTACCCCACGAAACACAGAAGGAGCAGGACAGAGAGCTGTACTAGTTAAGGCAGAAGGAAGCAGGGAGGGTAGTCAGAATAGCAAAGGCCCAAACTGAGGAAAAGATAGCCAACTCAGTTAAGAAGGGGGATAAAACCTTTTATAGGTTCATCAGCGAGCGTAGAAAGACAAAGGGAGGGATAGTGAGGCTGAATAGAATGAACGGTGGGTGGGCAGAGGGGGACAGTGAAAAAGCAGGGATACTGAACGAATATTTCTGCTTAGTATTCACAAAAGAGGAGGGGGAAGTGCCTAATCCAATTAACAGAAGCACTTTTGATAGGGGGTCGATCCCAGTCCTTTCACAGAAGAAAGGGTTCTGCAAGAACTCCTAAAACTGAAGGTGGACAAAGCAATGGGTCCTGATGGAATTCACCCAGAATTCTAAAAGAACTAAGGAGGAGCTAGTGAAACCACTGGCTACTCTTTTAATAAATCATGGGAGAATGGTGTGGTACCCGAGGACTGGAGGAAGGCGGATGTGATTCCCTTCATAAAGTGGGACCAAGATAGAGGCAGGAAACTACAGACCTGTCAGTCTGACTCTGTGGTAGGGAAAGTGATGGAGTCACTTCTGAAGGAAAGAATAGTTGAGTACCTAGAGGCCAGTGGAGCACAGGACCCAAGGCTGCATGGGTTCACAGCAGGAAGGTCATGTCAGACGACCCAATAGATTTCTTTGACTGGGTGACCAAAGTAGTAGACCAGGAGGGGCTGTGACATGGCCTACCTAGACTTTAGCAAGGCATTTGACACAGTCCCACACAAAAGATTAATAGTCAAATTAACCAGCCTGGGAGTGGGACCCAGGGTGGTAGCCTGGGTAAAACATTGGCTGGACAACAGGACACAGAAGGTAATTGTAAATGGAGTCCACTCTGAAGAAAGGGGGGTTACTAGTGGGGTACCGCAGGGTTCAGTATTGGGTCCAGTCCTTTTTAATGTCTTCATCAGTGACATTGCAAAGGGACTGGAAGGAAAAGTATGCCTTTTTGCAGATGACACAAAGATCTGCAACAGGGTTGATACACAAGGAGGTGTGGAAAGGATGAAAAGGGACTTGGCAAGGTTGGAGGAATGGTCAGAAGTATGGCAGTTAGGATTCAATGCAAAGAAGTGCAAAATAATGCACCTGGGAAACAAGAACCAGGGAAGAATACACAATGGGTGGGGAGGTAGTAACAACAACAAAAAAGGAAAGGGACCTGGGGATAATCATATCAGATGACCTTAAGGTTAGCAAGCAATGTGAGAAGTCAGTAGGGAGGGCTGGGCGTATACTGGGATATATAGGGAGAGGCATCATCAGTAGAAAACAGGAAGTTGTTATCCCTCTGTACAGACAGTTGGTGAGACCCCATCTGGAGTACTGTGTCAAGTTCTGGAGACCCCATCTCCGCAAGGACATAGACAGGATAGAGGTAGTCCAGAGGAGGGCAACTAAAATGGTGCAGGGTCTACAAGAGAAGCCGATGAGGAGAGACAAAGGAGCTTAATATGTATACCCTTGAGGAAAGGGGGGCATGATAGAAACTTTAGGCACCTCAGTGGAATCAACAAAGTCCAAGAGGGTAGCATCTTTCAGAAAAGAGAACTTGCAAGAACAAGGGGACACAATTTAAAGATAGAAGGAGGGCGGTTCAGGGCAATGTGAGGAAGTATCATTTCACAGAGAGGGTAGTGGATGCATGGAACAGCCTTCCTGAGGAGGTTGTGGGGTCTAAAACTGTGGGAGAATTCAAGAATGCATGAGACAGACATAAGGCAATTCTTGTGGGGGTAGGAAGAAATAGGCTGTTGGTTAACTAGGATCTGCAGCCTATACTGTAGGTAGGGAAATGGGCAGACTAGATGGACCAAGCGGTCCTTATCTGCCGTCAAAGTCTATGTTTCTATGAAGCTTCTTGCTATCAGCTCCCTTTAACCCACAGAGCTTCCTGCTATCTGCCTTGTATACTCCACGGAGCTTCCTGCTATCTGCCTCATCTACCCCATGGAAGTTCCTGCTATCTGCCTCATTTACCCCACGGAGCTTCCGCTATCTGCCTCGTTTACCTCATGGAACTTTATACTATCTACCTTGTTTACCCTATGGAGCCTCCTGCTATCTGCCTCATTTACCTCACAGAGCTTCCTGCTCTCTGCTTCAAGTACTTCATGGAGCTTCCTGCTATCTGCCTCGTTCACCCCATGGAACTTCCCGCAATCTGCCTCGTTATCCCATGGAGCTTCCTGCTATCTGCCTCATGTACCCCACGGAGCTTCTTGCTATCTGCCTCATGTATCGCACAGTCGCACAGAGCTTCCTGCTATCTGTCTCATTTACCTCACAGAGCTTTCAAATAACTGCCTCATTTACCCAACAGAGTGTCCTGCTATCACCTCATTTAACCCACAGAGCTTCCTGCAATCAGCCCCCTTGAACCCCACAGTGCTTCCTGCTGTCTGCCTTGTATACTCCACGGAGCTTCCTGCTATCTGTCTCATTTACCTCAGGGAGCTTCCTGCTATCTGCCTCACTTACTCCACAAAGCTCTCTGCTATCTGCCTCATTTACTCCGTGGAGCTTCCTGTCATCTGCCTCATTTTCCCCATGGAGTCTCCTGCTGTCTGCCTTTTTTACCCCATGGAGCATCCTGCTAGCTGCCTCATTACCCCACAGAGCTTCCTGCTATTTGCCTCATTTGCCCCATGAAGCATCTTGCTATCGGCCTCATTCACCCCATGTAGCTTCCTGCTATCTGCCTCGTTTATCCCATGGAGCTTTCTGGTATCTGTCTCATATACTGCTCAGAGCTTCCTGCTATCTGCCTCGTTTACCCCATGGAACATTCACTATCTCCCTCATTTACCCCACAGAGCTTCCTGCTATCAGCCTCATTTACCCCATGGAACTTCCTGCTATCTGCCTCATTTACCCTAAGTAGCTTCCTGCTATCTGCCTTGTTTATCTCATGGAGATTTCTGGTATCTGTCTCATATACTGCTCAGAGCTTCCTGCTTTCTGCCTCGTTTACCCCACAGAGCTTCCTGCTGTCTGTCCCATTTACCCCATGGAGCTTACTGCAGTCTGCCTGATTACCCCATGGAGCTTCCTGCTATCTGCCTCATTTACCCCATGGAGCTTCATGCTATCTGCCTCATTTACCCCATGGAACTTCCTGCTATCTGCCTCATTTACCTCACGGAGCTTCTTGCTATCTGTGTTATGTACACCACAGAGCTTCCTGTTAACTGCCTCATTTACCCCATGGAGCATCCTGCTATCTGCCTTGTTTACCCCATGGAGCTACCGGCTAACTGCCTCGTGTACCACTCGGAGCTTCTTGCCTATCTGCCTTTTTACCCCATGGAGCTTCCTGCACTCTGCCTTGTTACCCCACGGAGCTTCCTGCTAGCTGCCTCATTTACCCCACAGAGCTTCCTGCTATCTGCCTCATTTACACGATGGAACTTCCTGCTATCTGCCTCATTTACCCCACAGAGCTTCTTGCTGTCTGCCTTGTTTACCCCATGGAGCATTCTGCTAACTCCCTCATTTACCCCACAGAGCTTCCAGCTATCTGCCTCATTTACCCCATGGTGCTTCCAGCTATCTGCTTCGTTTACCCCACAGAACATCCTGCTATCTGCCTTGTTTACCCCATGGAGCTTAATGCTATCTGTTTCATGTACCCCACAGAGCTTCCTGCTATCTTCCTCATTTACCCCATGGACCTTCCTGCTTTCTGCCTCATTTACTTCATGGAGTGTTCTACTAACTCCCTCGTTTACCTCTCAGAGCTTCTTGCTACCCGCCTCATGTTCCCCACAGAGCTTCCTGCTATCTGCCTCATTTAGCCCATGGAGCTTCCTGCCATCTTTCTTATTACTCCATGAGGCTTCCTGCTATCTGCCTCATTACCCCACGGAGTTCCGGCTATCTGCTTTGTTACCCCACAGATCTTCCTGCTGTCTGCCTCATTTACCCCATGGAGATTCCTGCTATCTGCCTTGTTTACCCCACAAAGCTTCTTGCTATCAGCCCCCTTTACCCCACAGTGCTTCCTGCTATCTGCCTTGTATACTCCACTGAGCTTCCTGCTATCTGCCTCATTTACCCCATGGAAGTTGCTGCTATCTGCCTCATTTACCCTACAGAGTTAGTTGCTATCTGCCTCTTTGCACCATAGAGTTTCCTGCTAACTGCCTCATTTACCCCATGGAGCATCCTGCTATCTGCCTTGTTTACCCCATGGAGCTTCCTGCTAACTGCCTTATGTACTGCTTGGAGCTTCCTGGCTATCTGCCTCTTTACCCCATGGAGCTTCCTGCAGCCTGCCTCGTTACCACATGGAGCTTCCTTCTATCTGCCTCATTTACCCCACAGAGCTTCCTGCTATCTGTCTCAATTACCCCATAGAACTTCCTGCTCTCTGCCCCATTTATCCCACGGAGCTTCTTCCTGTCTGCCTCATTGCACCACAGAGCTTCCTGCTAGCTGCCTTATTTGCCCCACAGAGCGTCCTGCTATCTGCCTTATTTACCCCATGGAGCTTCCTGCCATCTGTGTTATGTACCCCAAAGATCTTCCTGCTATCTGCCTCATTCACCCCATGAAACTTCCTGCTATCTGCCTCATTACCCCATGGAGCTTTCTGCTATCTGCCTCATGTACCCCATGGAGCTTCTTGCTATCTGTCTCATTTGCCCCACAGAGCTTCCTTCTATCTGTCTCATGTACCCTACAGAGCTTCCTGCTATCTGCCTCATTTACCGAGTTGAACTTCCTGCTATCTTGCCACATTGCCCCATGGATCTTTTTGCTGTCTGCCTCATTACCCCATGGAGCTTCCTGTCATCTGACTAATGTACCCCACAGAACTTCCTGCTATCTGCCTCGTTAACCCACCCATAGAGCTTCCTACTATCTGTACTGTTACTTCAGAGAGCTGCCTGCTATCAGCCCCTTTTACTCCACAGAGCTTCCTGCTATCTGCCTTATATACTTCACGGAGCTTCCTTCTGTCTGCCTCATTACCTCACAGAGCTTCCGGCTATTTGCCTTATTTACCCCACAGAGCTTCCTACTATCTGCCTCGTTTACCCCATGGAGCATTCTGCTAACTCCCTCATTTATCCCACAGAGCTTCCTGCTATCTGCCTCATTTACCCCACAGAGCTTCCTGCTTTCTTCCTTATTTACCCCATGGACCTTCCTGCCAGCTGCCTCATTTAATTCATAGAGTGTTCTACTAACTCCCTCGTTTACCTCTCAGAGCTTCCTGCTATCTACCTCATGTTCCCCATAGAGCTTCCTGCTGTCTGCCTCATTTACCCCATGGAGCTTCCTGCTATCTGCTTTGTTACCCCACAGATCTTCCTGCTAACTGCCTCATTTACCCCATGGAGCTTCATGCTATCTGCCTTGTTTACCCCACAAAGCTTCTTGCTATCAGCCCCCTTTACCCCACAGAGCTTCCTGCTATCTGCCTTGTATACTCCATGGAGCTTCATGCTATCTTCCTCATTTACCCCATGAAAGTTCCTGCTATCTGCATCATTTACCCCACAGAGCTTCTTGCTATCTGCCTCTTTGCACCACAGAGCTTCCTGCTATCTTCCTCATTTACCTCATGGAAGTTCTTGCTATCTGCCTTGTTTACCCCAATGGAGCTTCCTGCTATCTGCCTCATGTACCGCTCAGAGCTTCCTGGCTATCTGCCTCCTTACCCCATGGAGCTTCCTGCAGCCTGCCTCATTACCCCATGGAGCTTTCTGCTATCAGCCTCACTTACCCCACGGAGCTTCTTGCTATCTGCCTCTTTGCACCACAGAGCTTCCTGCTAACTGCCTCATTTACGCCATGGAGCTACCAGCTATCTGCCTCGTGTACCACTCGGAGCTTCTTGGCTTTCTGCCTCTTTACCCCATGGAGCTTCCTGCAGTCTGCCTCGTTACCCCACTGAGCTTCCTGCTATCTGCCTCATTTATCCCATGGAACTTCCTGCTACCTGCCTCATTTATCCCTCAGAGCATCTTGCAATCTGCCTCTTTGCACCACAGAGCGTCCTGCTATCTGCCTTGTTTACCCCATGGAGCGTCCTGCTATCTGCCTTGTTTACCCCATGGAGTTTCCTGCTGTCTGCCTCATGTACTCCACAGAGCTTCCTGCTGTCTGTGTTATGTACTCCACAGAGCTTGCGGCTATCTGCCTCATTTACCCCATGGAACTTTATGCTATCTGCCTTGTTTACCCTACGGAGCCTCCTGCTATCTGCCTCATTTACCCCACAGAGCTTCCTGCTGTCTGCCTCATGTACCTCACAGAGCTTCCTGCTATCTGCCTCATTCACCCCATGGAACTTCCTGCTATCTGCCTCATTACCCCATGGAGCTTTCTGTTATGTGCCTCATTTACCCCACAGAGCTTCCTGCTATCTGCCTCATGTACGTCACAGAGCTTCCTGCTATCTGCCTTGTTTACCCAGTTGAACTTCCTGCTATCTGCCTCATTACCCCATGGAGCTTTTTGTTATCTGCCTCATTTACCCCACAGAGCTTCCTGCCATCTGACTAACGTACCCCACAGAACTTCCTGCTATCTGCCTCGTTAACCCACCCATGGAGCTTTCTACTATCTGCATTGCTACTTCAGAGAGCTGCCTGCTATCAGCCCCCTTTACTCCACAGAGCTTCCTGCTATATGCCTTGTATACTCCACAGAGCCTCCTTCTATCTGCCTCATTTCCCCACAGAGCTTCCGGCTATTTGCCTCATTTACCCCACAGAGCTTCCTGTTATCTGCCTCGTTTACCCCATGGAACGTTCTGCTAACTCCCTCATTTACCCCACACAGCTTCCTGATATCTGCCTCATTTACCCCATGGTGCTTCCGCCTTCCAGCTATCTGCTTCGTTTACCCCACAGAACATCCTGCTATCTGCCTTGTTTACCCCATGGAACTTAATGCTATCTGTTTCATGTACCCTACAGAACTTCCTGCTATCTTCCTCATTTACCCCATGGACCTTTCTGCTAGCTGCCTCATTTACTTCATGGAGTGTTCTGCTAACTCCCTTGTTTACCCCTCACAGTTTCCTGCTATCAGCCTCATGTTCCCCATAGAGTTCCTGCTATCTGCCTCATTTACCCCATGGAGCTTCCTGCCATCTTCCTTATTACTCCATGAGGCTTCCTGCTATCTGCCTCATTACCCCATGGAGCTTCCTGCTATCTGCCTTGTTTCCCCCGTGAAGCTTCTTGCTATCATCCCCCTTTACCCCACAGAGCTTTCTGCTATCTGCCTTGTATACTCCACGAAGCTTCCTGCTAGCTGCCTAATTCACCCCACGGAGCTTCCTGCTATCTGCCTCATGTACCCTACAGAGCTTCCTGCTGTCTGCCTCGTTTACCCCATGGAGCTTCCTACAGTCTGCCAGAATACCTCATGGAGCTTCCTGCTATCTGCCTCGTTACCCCACGTAGCTTCCTGCTATCTGCCTCATTTACTCCATGGAGCTTCTTGCTATCTGCCTCTTTGTACCACAGATCTTCCTGATAACTGCCTCATTTACCCCATGAAGCATCCTGCTATCTGCCTTGTTTACCCCATGGAGCTTCCTGCTATCTGCCTCATGTACCGCTCGGAGCTTTCTGGCTATCTGCCTCTTTATGCCATGGAGCTTCCTGCAGTCTGCCTCGTTACCCCATGGAGCTTCCTGCTATCTGCCTCATTTATCCCATGGAACTTCCTGCTATCTGCCTCTTTGCACCACAGAGCTTCCTGCTAACTGCCTCATTTACCCCATGGAGCATTCTGCTATCTGCCTTGTTTACCCCATGGAGCTTCCTGCTATCTGTGTCACGTACTCCACAGAGCTTCCTGCTATCTCTGTTATGTACCCCACAGAGCTTCCTGCTATCTGCCTCGTTTACCCCATGGAACTTTATGCTATCTGCCTTGTTTACCCTAGAGAGCCTCCTGCTATCTGCCTCGTTTATCCCACAGAGCTTCCTGCTCTCTGCCTCATGTACCTCACGGAACTTCCTGCTATCTGCCTCGTTCACCCCATGGAACTTCTTGCTATCTACCTCATGGAGCTTCCTGCTATCTGCCTCATTCACCCCATGGAACTTCCTGCTATCTGCCTCGTTACCCCATGGAGCTTTCTGCTATCTGCCTCATTTACCCCATGGAGTGTCCTGCTATCTGCCTCATTTACCCCACAGAGCTTCCTGCTATCTGCCTCATGTACTTCACAGAGCATCCTGCTATCTGCCTCGTTTACCCAGTTGAATTTCCTGCTATCTGCCTCATTACCCCATGGATCGTTCTGCTGTCTGCCTCATTACCCCATGGAGCTTCCTGCCATCTGACTAACGTACCCCACAGAACTTCCTACTATCTACCTTGTTAACCCACCCATGGAGCTTCCTACTATCTGCATTGTTACTTCAGAGAGCTGCCTGCTATCAGCCCCCTTTACTTCACACAGTTTCCAGCTATATGCCTTGTATACTCCACGGAGCTTCCTTCTATCTGCCTCGTTACCCCATAGAGCTTCCTGTTATCTGCCTCGTTTACCCCACGGAACATTCTGCTAACTCCCTCATTTACCCCACAGAGCTTCTTGCTATCTGCCTCGTTTACCCCACAGAGCGTTCTGCTAACTCCCTCATTTACCCCACAGAGCTTCCTGCTATCTGCCTTGTTTACTCCATGGAGCATCTTGATAGCTGCCTCATCTGTCCTGTGCAGCTTTCTGCTATCTGCCTCATCACCCCATGGAGCTTCCTGCCATCTGCCTAATGTACCCCACAGAACTTGTTGCTATCTTCCTCGTTAACCCACCCATTGAGCTTCCTGCTATCAGCGCCCTTTACCCCACAGAGCTTCCTGCTATCTGCCTTGTATACTCCACAGAGTTTCCTGCTGTCTGCCTCGTTATCCCACATAGCTTCCTGCTATCTGCCTCGTTTACCTCATGGAGCTTCCGGCTATCTGCCTCGTTTACTCCACAAAGCTCTCTGCTATCTGCCTCATTTACTCCATGGAGCTTCCTGTCATCTGCCTCATTTTCCCCAAGGAGTGTCCTGCTATCTGCCTCATTTACCCCACAGAGCGCCCTGCTATTTGCCTCATTTGCCCCATGAAGCATCGTGCTATTGGCCTCGTTAACCCCATGTAGCTTCCTACTATCTGCCTCGTTTATCCCATGGAGCTTTCTGGTATCTGTCTCATATACTGCTCAGAGCTTCCTGCTATCTGCCTCGTTTACCCCATGGAGCATTCACTATCTCCCTCATTTACCCCACAGAGCTTCCTGCTATCTGCCTCATGTACCCTACAGAGCTTCCTGCTATCCGCCTCATTTACCCCATGGAGCATTCACCATCTCCCTCATTTACCCCACAGAGCTTCCTGCTATCTGCCTCATTTACCCCATGGTGCTTCCAGCTATCTGCTTCGTTTACCCCACAGAACATCCTACGATCTGCCTCGTTTACCCCATGGAGTTTAATGCTATCTGTTTCATGTACCCCATAGAGCTTCCTGCTATCTTCCTCATTTACCCCATGGACCTTTCTGCTAGCTACCTCATTTAATTCATAGAGTGTTCTACTAACTCCCTCGTTTACCCCTCAGAGCTTCCTGTTATCTGCCTCATGTTCCCCACAGAGCTTCCTGCTAGCTGCCTCATTTACCCCATGGAGCTTCCTGCTATCTGCCTTATTACTCCATGAGGCTTCCTGCTATCTGCCTCGTTACCCCACAGAGCTTCCTGCTGTCTGCTTTGTTATCCCACAGAGCTTCCTGCTATCTGCCTCATTTACCCCATGGAGCTTCCTGCCATCTTCCTTATTACTCCATGAGGCTTCCTGCTATCTGCCTCATTACCCCATGGAGCTTCCTGCTATCTGCCTCGTTACCCCATGCAGCTTCCTGCTATCTGCTTTGTTACCCCACAGATCTTCCTGCTATCTGACTCATTTACCCCAAAGAGCTTCCTGCCATCTGCCTCATTTACCCCATGGAGGTATATGCTTGTCTCAGACTTGCCCCACCCATCTCTCCATTCTCATCTCCAGTATGTAGACATTTGGATCACCACAACCTCTCCTCATAGTCCTTGGATCACCTTTGTTACCCACCTCTGCACTAGCTTACCTCTGTCCCTGTCCTTCTCAAATGCAGCCTCCAAAACTGCACACAGTACTCCAGGTCTGGAGAAACCAAAAACTTGCAGTGTTTTAGAAGCATGTCTCCTCTTCGGCTGTTAATCCCCCTCCCTATGCACCCCAGCATCCTAGCAGGGGCATATTAACGTTTCGCACTTTCCTGTTACACTGCACCGTTGTCTTTAAACACTCAAAAATTATTACCCCAGGTTCCTCTCCTCTGCTTTCCATTACTTCCTCCCTCATTCCATATTCCTGTCCAGAGCTTTTACCCCTATATGCATCACCTTTCACTTCTTGGCATTTAATTTTAACTACCTTACCTTTGATCAATTCTGCAACTTTCCCAGTTGTTCTTCATAATTTTGATCCTATTCTCACTGTGCACCTGGCCACAGATCTTAGTATGATCAATGAAGAGGCATACCTCCCCTGTACCCCTACCCCAATACTGCAGATGAAGATGTTGAAGAAACCTGGTCTTAGGACCGATCCTTTTGGCACACCACTAGTGACCCTCCTGAACCCGAGTATTCCCTATTAAGTATCACCATCTTAGACCTGGTGCTCTCAAATGGAGATGGGGAGAGGATCACAGATTTAGACGTGGGTAGTCATCTGGGAACTAGCGAGCACCAAACAGTATGGTTCACAATAAACACAGCAGTAGAGTCAAGCCATACAAAGGCAAAGGTCCTGGACTTTAGGAGGGCTGACTTTGCCAAAATGGGTGTGTGCCTAAGGAACGCACTAGCAAATGGGCAGGAAGAACAATGGGGAATAATCAAAACAGCCATCACAGAGGCAACAAGCCTTTGTGAGAAGCAAATAAACAAAACAAAATAATGTAAAAAACAACTATGGTTCTCAAAGGAGGTGGCAGGGAAGGTTCAAGAGAAAAAGAAAGCATTCAAGAAGTACAAGGAATCACAGAAGGAGTAGGACAGAGAACTGTATCAGTTAAAGCAGAAGGAAGCAGGGAAAGCAGTCAGAACAGCGAGGCCCAAACCAAGAAAAAGATAGCCAACTCAGTTAAGAAGGATAAAACCTTTTATAGGTACATCAGGGAGCGAAGGAAGACCAAGGAGGATAGTGAGGCTTAGTAAAGGGGGGACAGAAGGGACTGTGACAAGGCAGAGATACTAAACAAATATTTTGCTCAGTATTCACGAAAGAAAAGGAGGAGATTCCTAAACCAAACAATAGAAACTCTCTCGACGGGTCGAAACCAGTCCTTTCACAGAAGAAAGAGTTCTGAAAGAACTCTTAAAACTGATGGTGGACAAAGCAATGGGGCCTGATGGGATTCATCCCAGAATTCTAAAAGTACTAAGCGTAGAACTTGTGATACCACTGACTACCCTCTCTAACAAATCATGGGAGGATGGGGTGGTACCTGAGGACTGGAGATGGGCAGATGTTATTCCACTTCACAAAAGTGGGAGCAAGGCAGAAGCAGGAAACTACAGACTAATTAGTTTGATCTCAGTGATAGGGAAAATGATGGAATCACTTCTGAAGGAAAGAATTGTCAAGTATCTAGAGGCCAGCAGGGCACAGGACCCAAGGCAGCATGGAATCACAGTGGGAAGGTCATGTCAGAAGAATCTAATAGATTTCTTTGACTGGGTGACCAAAGTAGTAGACCAGGGAGGGATTGTGGATATGGCCTACCTAGACTTTAGCAAGGCATTTGACACAGTCCCACACAAAACATTAATATACAAGTTAGCCAGTCTTGGAGTGGGTCCCAAGATGGTAGCCTGGGTAAAAAATTGGCTGCACAACAGGACACAGAGGATAATAGTAAACGGAGTCCACCCTAAAGAAAGGGGGGGTTACTAGCAGGGTACTGCACGGTTCAGTACTGGGACCGGTCCTCTTCAATGTCTTTATAAGTGACATTGCAGAGGGACTGGAAGGAAAAGTATGTCTCTTTGCAGACGACACAAAAATCTGTAACAGAGTTGATGCACAAGGTGGGGTGGAAGGGATGAGAAGGAACTTGGCAAGGTTGGAGGAATGGTCAAATGTATGGCAGCTTACATTCAATGCTAAGAAGTGCAAGTAATGCACCTGGGAAACAAAAACCCACGGGAAGTGTACACAATGGGGGGTGAGTTACTAACAACAAAAATTGAAATAATAATAATAATAATAAAATTTATTTGATTAAGCGCCTTTCAATATTTCAAGGCGCTATACAAATCCTCATGACATTCCATGTAACAGTACAAACATTAACAACAAAACCACAAAATATTAAAACAATTTAAAATACTGCAGGAAATGCCTGATTCTATAAAAAAGACTTTAAGGCCTTCTTAAAACTATCTACCGTTGAACTTTCTCGGAGCTGGCGGGGCAGAGAATTCCAAAGGGTGAGCGCCACAAAGCTAAAAGCACGGGCTCCAGAAGACTTCAAATTTACCCTCGGAATCTCCAGCAACCCCTCGTCAGCTGAGCGAAGCTGTCTCAGAGGGATATAAGGAACCAGAAGCTCTTTCAGGTAGTCGGGACCCACCCATGTAGGGCTTTGTAGGTCAAAAGACCCACTTTGAAGGTGATCCACCACTGTATAGGCAGCCAGTGCAGAGTGCGCAGCACAGGGGTGATATGAGATCTCCTAGACACCCCAGTCAACAGACGCGTGCTGCAGCATTCTGCACAAGCTGCAAGTGGTGGATATCAACCCCAGCGAGCCCTAGGTAAAGGGAGTTGCAATAATCAAGACAAGATGTCACAAAGGCGTGGACCAAAACCGGCAAATCACCTGGTGGAACTGGTGCACCTGGTGCTTAATCCTGGAGATGTTTCTCAGATGAAAAATGAAGTCTTGACTACTGCAGACACCTGATAGCGAAGGGTCAAGCCAGTGTCAAGCTCCACACCCAGATTACGCACCCGATCAGAGGTAGGGATCTGATCTACCCCAAGACCTAATCCAGAGGGGGACCTAATCCCTAAACCCTCAACCCTGCGACCGGGGTCCACCATCATAACCTCAGTCTTTCCTGGGTTCAACTTTAAACCACTGATATCCATCCAGTCTTGGACATCAATGAGGCAATTATTCAGCACCGAGATAGCGCTTGCCTGGTCAGGTGCGAAAGACAGGTAGAGCTGGGTATCATCTGCATAGCAATGAAACCTCAGCTCATACCATCTTACAATGTCTCCGAGGGGTAGCATATATACTGCGAATAACATGGGGGAAAGCACCGAACCCTGAGGTACCCCACAGGGGAGAGAGAAAGCCCCGGAGGAATGTAAACCAGAGACCACTCTCTGTGTTCTCCCCAGGAGGTAAGATGAAAACCATCTGAGGACAACACCATAAAGCCCACAGATGGACCTCAGATGCTCGAGCAAGACCCCGTGATCCACAGTATCAAAAGCTGATGATAGATCAAGGAGAACCAGAATAGAATGATGTCTCCGATCTCTCGCCATCAGGAGATCATTGAGCACCCGAACCAGAGCAGTCTCAGTGCTATGCCTCTTATGAAAACCTGACTGGAGAGGCTCATACAGACTATGGATGGTCAAATGGTTATCAAGTTGAGCCACCACAACCTTTCAATAACCTTCCCCACAAAAGGGAGGTTAGAGATCGGACGGTAGTTAGCAAGGTCAATCGGGTCTAAGCAAGCTTTCTTCAAAAGGGGAGTCACCACCCCTTCTTTCAGAGAGCTAGGGAAAACTCCCACCTCCAACAAACACCGAATAATCCGTGTGAGGACCGGGCCAATAAATTCACTACATCCTATAATCAAGGAAGTGGGACCTGGTCCAAACTACAACAGGTTGGGTGCATCTCAGAGATAATCCTCATAGTCTCCACGAGGTCAGAAAGGAACCTGGGGGTAGTCAAATCAGATTTTATTTATTTATTTATTGAAAATTTTGGAATTACAATCTTTGAGTCAAGGACTCCTTTGCAAAGGCTCCACGTCAGTCATGACAGGACAATACAACAAGACAGAGTGTACAAAGTTCTCAAAACAGAGATATTACATTTCGACAAAAAGATTAAAATCACAGCATAAGTAAAAGACTACTGACCTAAAGGTGGGCAAGCAATGTGAGAAGGCAGTAAGGAGGGCTGAGGGGATACGGGGATGCATAGGGAGAGGCATCACCAGCAGAAAACAGGAAGTTGTTATCCCTCTGTGCAGACAGCTGGTGAGACCCCATCTGGAGTACTGCGTGCAGTTCTGGAGACCTCATCTCAGCAAAGACATAGACAGAGTGGAAGCTGTCCAGAGGAGGGCAACCAAAATGGTGCAGGGTCTGCACCAGAAGACATACAAAAAGAGACTAAAGGAGCTTAATATATATACCCTTGAGGAAAGGAGGGAGAGGGGGGGACATGACAGAAACTTACAAGTACCACAAGGGAATCAGCTGGTCCTCCAGTGCAGTGGTAGGGTTACCGCTCAGGGCGTTAGCGACCTGGGTTCGGAAACAGACTTGGGTGGCTGGAGGATTGGCCGGGGGGAGAAAGATCGAGCGCCCAGAGGCTGCTCTCTCTCTCCAGGGTGGGGTAGGCCACTTGTCCCACCACTATACCACCACCTGGGTAATCATGAGTGGAGGTGCAGTGGGACGACTGGAGGAAGGGAGGGAGGGGGTTGGCTGAGAGCTGGAGTGTACGCACGTCGTAACATGCTCTGCTTCTTGACTCTCCCTAGCGAGCCAACACCCTGAGGGGATGACTAGAAAACCGGGATACACCCTGTAGCGCTCCCAGTAGATGAAGCACCAGGCACTGATCCCCAATGCCTTTGCCGGCACTGGGCAACAGCATCCCCAATGAAATATAGATACCTCAGGGTGGTAAGGGGGTCCCACCCTGTATCCGCCTGGGGGGGTACAACCAAAGCTTCATGGGGGGATAGACTGTGCCGGTGTCTGATGGGTGAGTGGGGACGTACAAGGTCACAAGATGTCTCCTGAAGAATGGGAGTGCTGTGGCGAAAGGGGGCATAAAGAGAAAATAAACAAATTTAAAAAGTTCTTTGCCAAAGAGCTTAATATGTACACCTTCAAGGAAAGGAGGGGGAGGGAGAGGGAGGACATGACAGAACCTTTCAAGTACCTCAAGGGAATCAACAAAGTCCAAGAGGGTGGTATCTTTCAGAAAAAGAGGTGTGCAAGAACAAGGGGGCACAATTTGAAGATAATGGGGGAGGGGCAGCTCAGAGGTAATGTGAAAAAGTATTTTTTCACGGAGAGGGTTGTGTATGCATGGAACGGCCTTTCTGAGGAGGTTGTGGGGTCAAAAACCGTGGGGGAATTCAAGAATTCATGGGACAGACATAAGGCAATTCTAGTGGGGGTAGGAGGAAGTAAGCTGTTGGTTAACTAGGATCTACAGCTTATTCTGTAGGTAGGGAAATAGGCAGACTGGGTGGGCCAAACGGTTCTTATCTGCCGTCACAGACTATGTTTCTGTGGGTCCTACCACTTGATCAGTTTGCTACCCATCTTGTTACATTGTTGCCCACCCCCCCCCGATCCTGCACCTTCTTTAGCAGTTATCCATGTAAGATGGAATGAAAGACTTAACTGAAGTCATTGTTCAGTTTGTTTGCTAGTTATATATTGACTGATTTTATTTATCTATTTGTAATTTTTGACCAAGTAAGGTATACTAAGCTATGATAGCTTGTTTCCATGTGCCTCCTGTGGGGTGGGCTGCATGGACCTGTCTTACTGACTGGGGAATGTTGGCCATGACTCTGGGGAGACTGCCCTACTCTTCATCAATACGTGCCTTGGGATCTTTTCTTTCACCTAGAAAGTGACCAGAGATGGGCAGAAGGGACCTCGGTTTAACAGCTCATCTGAACACTGTCACCTCATCAGTGCTACACCCCCTCATACTGCATTACAGGCTCAGTTATGGGTAATACTCCAAGTACGTGGTGTGGGACTAGAAGCCACGAACATCTGATCTTCTGACTGCAGAGGTGAGTGTGCAACTTAGTGAGCTACTGACACTGCAATTGCTACCTGCCCCTTGTCCAGTACATTGCTCTTCCAACTGAAGAAATCAATTAGGATTTCTTAACATGGCCAACCCTAACCCCACCCCCCGAGGGAATCTATGTTGTCTTTTATTCTACAGTCTTTTTGCCTCCAGGAAACTTACCACCTTCTCTTGTGTTATGGTCTCCAGCAGCACACCCATTTTAGTTGTCAGACTGACAGATCTATAATTCCCTGGTTCATCCTTGCTCCTGCTGTTGTGCAAGGGAACATCATTGGCTGTTCTCAAGTCTCTGGGCTCTAGCTCTGTCTCGGTTTCCAAGGAGCTGTGGAAGAGCTCAGTGAGTGGCTGTGCTAGGACCTTCCACATCTACTTTAGTACATGGGGATCCCACCTGGACAGGCATAGACTTATCCACCTTCAGTCCATCTCCCGTCCTCCTTTGCCCAGTTAGGCAATCACTCTTTTTCCTCTACTAAACTATAAGCACAGAACAGAAACATTTGTCCAGGAAGTCTGCCTTTCCTTTGTCTCCCTCCTCCCATTCATCTCCTTTCCTCAGCCTGACTATTCCCTCCTTTGTTTTCCACCCCTTCGTATGTAATGAAAGAAGGTTTTGTCTTCCTTCTTTTTTTTTCTATAAACCTTTGACATCTCCTTGACCGAGGCACGCTTGGGCTCCCTTCAGCTCTGTTCCCACCAACCCCCACTGTCCCTCACCTCTCCAGACTTACCTGTGCGACTCGAATATCCCGTAGGGCCAACAGGAGAGGGCTGTCCTCCCCCTGAAGCACAGTCTAGTTTCAGCCTGACCGGTCACTGGTGAGGAAGTGTGGGGGGGGTGGAATTAGCACACAGAGCATCCTGAATGCCTGCTTCACCACCATCTTCTACTGCTTTTCTCCCCAGAGCCCTTGCTGGGGTATGCACATCAGTGTGTGCATATGGAGGCACACACAAGCCATGGAGTTGCACAGCACCCACCTTTCTCTTAACATTCCCATCCCACACTGCTGCCAGGCCTCCACCTGATGGCATTTGTTTGGCAGAAACAGCAGTCCTCCATCACCAGAAGTGGAGATCAGTCTCTCAGACGCTCAGTCCACTCCCCATGGCTCCCCTATAGGGGCCTCCTCCCTCTGTACTAGGAATCTTTCTTGAAATACCTCTGCCAGCTGTTGACCTCTCATGGCATCCTCCAGTCTGCCTTAGGCATATAGACGCCACCTAGTAGCAGTACCTCCTCCTGCCTCTCTGCCCTTCTAGTCTCACCCCCAGCTCCCTGTTGGCTTCCTCCTTTTGAGATGACAGTCTATATAGCTAATGTTCCTCCCTCCCTCCCTCCATCACCCTGTGCACCCACATTGTCTCTGTGTACTCATTGTTCCCCATAGCCGTGATCTCTGTAGCCTTTGTACTTAAGCAATAATGACTGAGAAGCCAGTCATTTCCGAGGGATTGACAACCGTCTGGAGGGACGCCTCAGGCCACCTCCATCCAGACGGTTGTTAATCCAAGGAAATTACTGGTTTTGAGGTTGTTATTGAGATTATAAAACTAATGACAAAAACAAGTTTAGTTTTTTTTAAGTTCTTGTGTGGCGTGAGCCACGTGTTCCACACAGCGTCACTTTGCAGCGGGATTGGTCATTTCTAAGACGTTAATGACTAATCAAGTAGCCAATCAGGAGCCTCGCTAGGCTCATGAATAATTAATTAGACTAGTAATATTCCTTACATATAATGTAGCCCCTCCCCCACCCTGTCTAGCCATCATAAATGCTGCATATCCTGGGATGGTCACGTCTCAGTCCCAGTGCTGGGTTGCCAGCATCTCTGTGATCACTTCCGAGTTAAGTGTGCCTCTGCCACCAATGCTTCCAGGTCACTGTTTGCTACTGGTGTTTGCATACAAAGCCTTCCAGGTAACCTGCTCTTGCCCTTCCCCCCCCAATAAATCTGTTTACTTGTTGGTGTGTGGGCAGGCTTATCTCCCCAATCCTTGCTCCCCTCAGACCAGCCGCCATGTCACCTAGGAAGTACCTGACCGCTGCCCCCCCACAGCTCCCTCCTCCCACATGGTGGAGCTAGGAGGGGGAGGGCTTTCCCCCGCCAGGACATAATCGAGATGACGGTCGACAACATCCCAGGTGGTGGTACGGGTTGGTGAGAATCGTGCAGGGTCTCATGAGCCCACACTGCCTTTCCTTGCTCTGGTCCCACCCCCCACCCTCTCTACGGACAAGCAGTGGTGCATGCTTTGGGGAGCACACATTCACTATGCTGAACTAGCAGCCTCTACCATACATGCCACCCCTGCCTACACTGCCTCCAGGCCTCCACTTGGTGGTCGTTGACAGCGTAGCAGACAAGCTCTCCTCCAGGGAGAGGACAGCAGTCCAACAGACACTCAGTTCTCTCCTCCAAGCCCCCAGGAGAGGAGAGCAGTCCAGCAGACGCTCAGTTCTCTCCTCCCAGCCCCCAGGAGAGGAGAGCAGTCCAGCAGATGCTCAGTTCTCTCCTCCCAGCCCCTAGGAGAGGAGAGGAGAGCAGTCCAGCAGACGCTCAGTTCTCTCCTCCCAACCCCCAGGAGAGGAGAGCAGTCCAGTAGACGCTCAGTTCTCTCCTCCCAGCCCCCAGGAGAGGAGAGGAGAGCAGTCCAGCAGATGCTCAGTTCTCTCCTCCCAGCCCCCAGAAGAGGAGAGCAGTCCAGCAGTTTCTCTCCTCCCAGCTGACCCCCAGCAACCCGACTGCTTTCCTAAAACTGGGTCACTAGTGCAGTGGGTAATAACTCTACCGCCGTACCAGTGGGCTGGCCTGCCCCTTCCCCCAATTAGCTTTCCATAACCCCTCATGTTAATACAAGAGGTTTCACATCACGGATCATCCTTTTAAATCCACTGCAAACCTGACAGGTGTCCATAACCCTCCATGTTCAATATAAGAGTTTACAGATCTCACATCATTAAGAACTCTATACCCTAAAGCAGGTGAGTTTCCATTACCTTGAATGGTGAATCCAGGACATTACAAATATCACCTATCCTCTTCGACAGTGCCACCCTAATACTGGAGTGTCTCCAGAACCCTACATAACCAATTCATGAAGTTTGGAACCCACATCACCCTCTATAACCCCTTCCTAAGGTTGGAGTGTCTCCAGAACCCTCCAAAATCAATCCATGAGGTTACGCAGCCCACATCACCCATCCCACCCTGAGGTTGGTGGGTTCTCTAGAACCATCCATACTCAATCCATGAAGTTTCATGTCCTACATGACCCAGTATAGCCCCAGCCTAAGGCTGGAGTGCCTTCAGCAACTTCCAAGGTCCAACCAAGAGGTTACAGATTAGCCACCACAGCTTCACCCAAACTTTGTTACTGTGCAGCTCTTAATGTCCTGTTGTAAGTATCATAGGCCAGCAACAGATCCAGCTTGGTGTATTTCAATAGACACTGGCTGGCCAGTTTGTGAAGGTGCAGCTTTTTACTGGAGCACCCCTCTTGGACTGAGCTGTTAAAGTATTCCAGTGAAACGGAGGTGATTACAGTTTGATGGAATGCTTCTGGTTTACAGATCCCATTCAGTGAACGGCTTTGTGCCTCTTGGAACTAACAGCAATGTTTGTACCTAATGTTTCCTGATATTTGTCCCCCAGCGTATTGTTTTAAATGAGAGGAGGAACAGATTATCTCATTGTGACTACACCTACAGTAAGTTACAAGTGGTTTTAAATGAGGCTAGAAACACGAACAAAAGCAGTGTTAGACAGTTAATACAAGGAAGTGGTATTATTTCCTGTTGTGGCTGCCCTAGCACTGCTTTTGGTTTTGACTTTGTTCGAAGCCTCTTCCTTCTTTTTTCGCTCACATTTTACCCTCATCTCCAGTCCACACCTCCATCAGCTGGATCACCTCCCGGCACGTCCTACTGCTTCCCTGATACTTACCCCTTGCCCCTGTGACTTGCCCTCTATGGTGCTGGTGGTTGTGGGGCTTGAATATGCCAATTGAAGGGAGGCCAGTCACCACTGTGGGCCGTGGGTCCAAGAGTGCCTCTGCTTTATCCTGCTTTATCCTGCTTTATCCTACTTTATCCTGCTTTATCCAGCTAGGATCAGTTTTAATTTTTTTCTCTCTTGAAATGTCAGCACACATGCAGCTCCAGGTGTGTGGATGTGAGCTTGCTGCAATACCACCTGCGCTGACCCCCCCCAGTGTCCATGTACATATGTACACCCTGGAGGCGAGGAGAGTGAGGGGGACATGAAAGAGACCTACAAGTACTGTACCTCACAAGAGTGAACAGGGTGCAGGAAGGTAGTGTCTTTCAAATGAGGACGAGCACCAGGACCAGCGGGCATGCAACGAAACTGAAGCGTGGAGTTTAGATAGCACGAGAGGAAGTACTACTTCACTGAAAGGGTGGTAGACACCTCTTGTCAGCGGAAGTGGTGAGGGTGAAAACAGTAGTGGGCTTCAAGCATGCTTGGCATAGACGTAGGGGAATATTAGTAAATATGTGGGGGGGGGGCACTGGAGACCAGTTAGGGTTTGTGGAGACAGCAGGGACCATCTGAGCAGACTGGGTGGGCTACGCAGCCCTTTGTTACTGACAAATTCTATTTTCCTATGTCAGAGACCTTCCCTTGGTTGGAATTAAACTTGTTGGGCCCTGGGAATTATGGCATCCCATGGAATCCATGTCTTTAACAGTGCCCCCCCCCCGCCAATTCCTGTGATAGGTTAATGGCATTTAACTGGCGAGAACTACAGGGGTTCAGTTGAAAGCACTATAGGCCAAGCCCTGTCAAGCCCCCTGTAATTCCAACAGTGGACCCTCCCTCCCTTGAGAAGAGCATTCTCTGAGATGCTCAATCATCCTAACCCCATCTGTCCTGTGACACCTCATGCCTGTGATGCAAACCTGGGTTCCCCCGAGTGCCACGCTGCAGTGCTATTGCTGTGTTAATGACCCAGCCCTTGATCCCAGATCCTTCTAAAAATCCCTCAGAACTAAAGGCTATACTTTCTTTGGTTGGTGAATTTGCAACCAGGAAGACATTTCCTCTTGCTGCCATTTTGTTCCAATAAGCGTTTTATTCAATATTTTGAGGTTCAGTTGGTGGATGAAGATCCAAACATTTTTGTCACTTCTTTCCAGATAAGAAATAAACCTTACCAAAAACTAAAATTTTACCAAAGTTTAACCAGAGCAGAACACAAAGGACCAAGCAAGCTCGTCTTCCTCGCATCTCTCACACACTTCTACGGCCTGTGCAGAAATCTTCCAGTCTCCACCACTGCAGTAATGAGAATCCCATAGGATCTGTCAAAAGAGAAAGGGAGGGAGCAAGTTATTGCCACGGATTAATGAGATTTCATTTCATTCGGCTGGCTCAGTTGTGGACATGGGTGCAACCACAGCTAAAATCTGGCGGAGGGACATGAATCTACTAAGCCTTTCGTACCAATGCCAATGTCATTGGGCATTTTTCAGAGCCTAAAAAGTTGAGGGGACTGGCCCTCCTCATCCCCCCCCAATTATCTTGGTCTCTATGATCTTCTCTTGTAATGATTATTCGTGGACTCATCCTCCCGTTTGTTGGAAGATTGACTGAAAATACCATCCCCTCCACCTTGTTGCTGGCTCTTCTGAATTGCCGTCTGCCCTGACTTAGAATATTTCTCAAGTGCGATACTGGCAGATTGATAGTCCTCTGTTCTTCCTTCTGCTTCAGTACTGTGGGCCACACTAACTGACCCTGATCTAAAAATGGTTTTGCTGACTTACAGACTTTTCATATAGGCAGCAGTCCCCCGTTTCTTCTCACCATTATCCTATACTGACCCAGGAGATACCCCTAATAGTGACTCTATGTATTTTTATTGGACTTGTCTCCTCGGTGCAGTCTCAGTCCTGCCTGTATTCGGGGTGATTGCGAGCTTCACTGGCGCTCCATTGTACCTTGGTCTTCATTGCACTGAGTTTTCAATTATGGGGCCGTTCCTGCTGAATTAATTAGCACCAAGACTTTATATCTTTCCTTTGTTTTTTTTTTTGTTTTTTTTCCCCACGCCTCTCGTCGACCATCGACTCTGGTCACGGACCCCTGGAGCCCCGGCACCGGAAATTGCCATCTCCCCCGGTCATCCCTGGCTTACCCCCAGAGAACAGGGCGCGATTCCGACCTATATCCGGACCGCGGGAACTGTGACTGGTTGGGAACGGCTCAGGTAGCTAATCAGGGCTTTCCTGGGGCAGAGCGCCACCGAGACGCAAGGCGTGATTTGTTCCTCCTATATTCCTCCCGAGGAGGTGGGGGACGCACGACGCCCAGTGTCCGCCCTGCCTCCCACCCCCTGTTTGAACGTCGGCAGCGCAGGTCTCTCGGCCTCCGCCAGGAGTCCCAGAAACTCAAATGTTGCCATACCTCACCCGGAGGAGGCTGCCCATCGGGCCGCTCAATCCTTCTCCCCAGCCAGCTCTCCGACGATCCGGGTCTGTTCCCGAACCCGGTCGCCAAGGCCGTGCTGAAATCCATCACAAGTGCCGGCGGACCGCCCCATCTTTCCTTTTGTTATTGTTGTTTTTTACTGGCACTGCGTGGTGAATAAATGCTTTACAGCTCGTTTGTTTTACATAGATAGGTGGTTACTGTCCTTCCTTATCAGTATTCACCCTCCTATTTTCTCCTGGCAGAACTGTCTCTGGTACCTCCCTCCCTCCCCGCTCAGTATTTCAGGTCTCACCACGTAATTTGCCGAGGTCAGCCTGAGGCTTTTTTCTGCAATTTTTCAAAATTATCTTTTGTGGGCTCATTTTGCTCCACGACAACAGTAAGTCAGTAAATAAAAGTTCCCCGCAAGCCGGTAATTTAATTAACTCCACCAGGGAGTGAATTGTTGGGGGTGGGTTGTTACGGGAGTGAATTGTCACTGGAGTGAGTTGTCGGGAGTCCGATATCGCTGAGCGAAATGATGGGAGTGAATTGTCACGCTCCCCATGGTCACACAGCAACCGGGATCAAAATTCACCTTCAACCATTGTCCTGATGACTGCGGTCGATCCCCCAGCTCCATTTTTCTCCCTGCCCCTGGGTAACACAGACAATTCAAGGGTTGCAAAACATCCCTTCACTTAGTGTGAATTATTTTCTCAGATCACCTATCAAGGATGGCACTTTTCATAGGACTCTCAGACCCTCCTGTATGGCCAGTACCAGTAAATACCCACTAGATCACACCCTGCACCACTCCCTGGTGCATTATCTTGCAAACCCTCTGGTCCACCTGCACAACTCTCTTCTACAATGGGTCCAACTGTGGACACCAGTGCTAAGGGAACCATTCTGCCTGGAGAACAGTCTCCTACCTTATTCATCTGCTGTTGGACTTGGTATCAGCTCTCACCTGCTGCCTTCAGGTGCATCTCAGCACTGGCTAGTCTCTGGGGTCATCCCCCCTCCAGGATATACCTTGTTGATCCTTCAAGATGTCCCTTGATTATTCTCTAGGATGTACCTCAATGATATTCAGGGGAAGCCACCACTGACCCAAAGCCATCAGGTGCTCTCCTTATGGGGAATCTCCTGGGGTTCCTGCACCGTCACAGTTGTCCCAATATAATACCCTTGTATGGGCAACATCCATAACCCACACCCCCAGATCTCAGCAGCTCGAGTCTGTACCAGTGCCCAAGGTCCTCTCCTGGTAGCTACCAGGGTCCCACTCGTATCTCCCAACATCTTCACAGCCGTGAGGAATCCAGAACTGATGCCACTTTTGGGGTCTGGAGAGCAGATGACACCCAGTACCTGTGGTGCATGGCGGAAGTCTTCCTCTGATGCCATCTGTGACCTGGCCACTTTTCATGTCCAGACACCACACAGACCAAAGCCTGTTCATCACCTCTCCCTGCTTCTTTGAGGTAAGAGGGATCTAGAAGGACTGGCTTGTGCCAGCCGTCCTTGCACTCAGGACAGCTTCCTGCTCCTGTGGCTAGTACCCATGCCCAGATTGGGCCACCCGACCCCTCGTGCATGCCCTTACAGATGCTCACCAGGCAAGGGTACCTGGAGCGTCCCAAGTTTCCTCCTAGACTCTCAGTATTGAAGAGGCTTGGCACAGCAAGGGCACCTTACTTTTATCTGCACTACGGATCCTCCCACCAGCTACACCCTCAAAGAAGGATGCAAGAATGTCACTCTCCCTCTATCTCCCCTACCCTAAAGCGGGGGACTGTTACACATAACTTGCCCAAGGTCACAAAGTGAGCTAGTTGCTAACCTGGTATTAGAACCTGGGATCGTCTAGCTCGCAGTTCCCTTTTCCTCTAGCCAGGTAAATTTACCAAGGTCATCCAGTAAGCCAGTGGCCGAGCTGGGATTCAAACCTGGGATCTCCTGACTCATAGTCTCTTTTGTTGCAACCAAGCGACTTGCCCAAGGTCACACAGTGAGCCAGTGACTGAGCTAGGATTAGAACCTGGGATCTCATGGCTCACTGTCCCTTTAACTCTAACCAAGTGACTTGCCCAAGGTCACCCAGTGAGCCAGTGGCTGAGCTGGGATTGAACCTGGGACGCTATATAAAATAACAGGTCCTACTTATTTACACAAAAAGAAATAAAAAATGGAAGTATGGGGTTATCTCGGTGAACCAGGCAAGAAACCAGATTCCCCTTTGTCTGGTTTTGATCGGGTAATGTTTACTTTGATCCATCTCTAAATGTAACATCACAATGCCCTGCCCAGAGGATTATGGTTTTACATAAAGCATTACAGCAACTGTTAAAACCATGTAAACAGAGAACGGTACATCAGAGGAAAACAAATGAGCCAGTGACGAAAACTGTGGCCTTTCCTTGTTTCAAAATGACTATGTTTTCTTGCCTTTGCAAATAAAAATTGAAAATCAGCTTATTGTGGAACGTTCCTTTCAAAGCTTCCTCCCACCACCATTTCACAGCTCTGTTTCAATTGCCTGCTTGTGTGCTCGCCCTTCCTCGCTCAGATCTGCTAGTTTCATTTCTCGTAAACTGAAGGGATGTTTACCCTGGCCCTAAAGACAAGAGCTCTTCCACCTTGCTCTACAACTGCTTATTGCCGCACCCGGCATCCACCTTGCGCATCACAGAAGTCCCATCACGGAGGAAATCACCCAAAAATACATTCTTCTACAGCCCAGGATGGACACGGTGGGGGAAGGGTGTCCTTGTCCATCAATGCATTTTGATCCTGTTCAGGGTGGACTCAGGGAGGGGAGAGGGTCTGTTCTAGTCCTGTAGTACATAATGATCCTCCACAGGGCAGAGACAGCGGTTGGGAGGGGGGGTCCTTCTTAGTCCATCAATACATTCTGATCCCACCTAGGGTAGAGACAGTGGTTGGGAGAGGGGGTCCTTCTTAGTCCATCCATACATTCTGATCCTACCCAGGGCAGAGACAGTGGTTGGGAGAGGGGAGTCCTTCTTAGTCCATCAATACATTCTGAACCTGCCCAGGGCAGAGACGGTGGTTGTTGGAAAGGGTCCATCTTAGGCCACCACTACATTGTCGTCTCGCCCAGTCCGAGATGGTGATTGGGGGGAAGGGGGTCCTTTTTAGTCCACCACCGCATTCCTATCTCACCAGGGCACACATGGTGGTTGGGGGGAGGGGGTCCTTCTCAGTTGACCACTACATTCTGGTCTTGCCAGAGCAGAGACAGTGGTTAGGGGAAGGAGTCCTTCCTAGTCCGTCAATACATTCTGGTACTGCCTAGGACTAAAGATAGCAGCAGAAATGCACCTTGATAATATTACATTGAGAAATTAATAGTGACCCTTATTTTACAAGTTGAATGTTAACAAGAACATCTTATTTTTCTATTTTATTTTGCATGGATCAGAGCTTTAAATCATTCAATGCACCACACATGACAATAAGATGTAGTCAGTTTAGTTGCCTTAGACATGCGGTATTTCTCACTTCCGTGCAGCAAGTTCCTGCACAGCAGAAGGGGTGTACTGGCAAATACCAGAGGGGGTCTTGCAACCAATGAGAATGATATTTGTCACAGGCTGTGGGTTCATCTAAACACATGTTTTTTTACACTTTATTCAGTACGTAAAATTGCTAAAGGCAGTGGTGTCTCTGTTGTGGGGCTTTTGTGTGCAGAGGGTGGGACGCCTCTTGCATAGCCTTTGAAATGCTATGCCAGCCTGCCTTAAGAAACCTGGTCCTCTAGAAGCCCATATTACTAGTCCAGAAGGGTAGCATTTGGAAGCCCATATCACTAGTCCAGAAAGGTAGTACACAAATATACCTACATCCCTAACACATGCCCCCAAGACTACCACCCTCATTTATTTCCCCAAATAACTAGCACCTGCTTTACACATTCAGAACACTCGACTCAGCACTCCTATCCAAGTTCAACAAAGGGACATTCATGGAGCAGATATTGCAGCGTACCATATCTACCAATTAACCAGACCCAGACCTGCTGGCCAAATGGGTTGTAGTAAATACTGTGTAAGAAGTTAGTAATGGATGACTTCTTTGTTCTTTATAAGATTCTGGCCATCAGTTATACATCCCCGAGTCAAAGTGTCTCCCTGGGCCTGTCCAGATGTCTCATGAAAACAGCACAGTTGCCAACTTCCAGTTCTGTAGTTAGGCCCCTAGGTACTAACATGACTATCCCTGCAGCTGGGAGGTGTACAGCCACTTCTTACCCAGAGATAGGGCCCCACTGCACACCCAGCAAGTCAGCTGGTAATAAAATATTTTTTGTCAGTGAAACACAATATTCATACTGTCAAGTGTTGGAGGGATCTGTTATAAATTCAGGCTAACTTTGCTTTGTTTGTCTTTTAGATAATTCCTGAAGAAGACCTATGGCCAAAACATCCATTCTAACTCTATTTTCAGCATGCATTTAATATTACCATTGTGTACTGTATATGTTCAGGTCATGTGTATGCTTACAAGGAAAGTACTGTATGTTTTATCTGAAATTTAATACATTTTAAGTAAAAAAAAAAAAAAAAGAAGGGTGGTGGAACCGTGGAACAGTCTACCAGCTAAGTTGATGGGTGCTAATACCATTAATGGTTTCTAGCATGACTGAAATGGAGTGAAGGATATACCAGTTACTTGGGATGACATAAACTGGGAGGGGAATGGGGGGGGGTGGATGAGGAGGGCTAGAACTCTGAATGGATAAAAGATTCTGGGGTTAGATAGGGTACCATGGGCAGACTGGAGGGACCTCTGATCTTTTTCTGCCGTCGTCGTCTATTTTCCTATGTTTCTATATTGATGCTGAAGAAACACTTTCAAGCTGTGTTGCCAGATGGGCAGCAAATGAAGTGTTACAGTATATTTACAGACTTTAAATAGGATATACTGTATTCACCCAAGACCACACTCACTCAGGCTTCAGTTAGTGGGTCCTAGCACTGCCGTCCATGAGTGCTGATGAAGAAGAAGAAGGCCTATGATCAGACTCCAGCAACATGCTAAGGGAAGGAGAAGGAATGTTACTTATTCTTCTGATATTTTTTGTTTTCTGACAGTAAAGGGGCTCTGATGACAGTGAAACTACAAAGCAAAACACTAGAGAAGTGGCAGGGCCGAGCTATGGTGCAATATATTTTTATTTATTTATTGAAATGTTTCACCAGGAAAGGCACACTGAGCAAAAAGATGCTTGTCTCACGGTGTGACCTGGGGGGAGGGATTACAGAGGAAAGTACTGTATACATTTGCATAGGAAACAAAATTACACGAGTGAGGTTACATGACGGTACATAGGTATAACACCCCAGAGTGAGATTACATGACGGTACATGGTATAACACCCTAGAGTGAGATTCCATGACGGTACATGGTATAACACCCTAGAGTGAGATTCCATGACGGTACATGGTATAACACCCCAGAGTGAGATTACATGATGGTACATGGTATAACACCCCAGAGTGAGATTACATGACGGTACATGGTATAACACCCCAGAGTGAGATTACATGACGGTACATGGTATAACACCCCAGAGTGAGATTACATGACGGTACATGGTATAACACCCCAGGGTGAGATTACATGACGGTACATGGTATAACACCCCAGAGTGAGATTACATGATGGTACATGGTATAACACCCCAGAGTGAGATTACATGACGGTACATGGTATAACACCCCAGAATGAGATTACATGACGGTACATAGGTATAACACCCCAGAGTGAGATTACATGATGGTACATGGTATAACACCCCAGAGTGAGATTACATGACGGTACATAGGCATAACACCCCAGAGTGAGATTACATGATGGTACATAGGTATAACACCCCAGAGTGAGATTACATGACGGTACATGGTATAACACCCCAGAGTGAGATTACATGACGGTACATGGTATAACACCCCAGAGTGAGATTACATGACGGTACATGGTATAACACCCCAGAGTAAGATTACATGACGGTACATAGGTATAACACCCCAGAGTGAGATTACATGACGGTACATGGTATAACACCCCAGGAACATGTGGTAGGAGGAAGATATATGTGTATTTAGGTCCAGTCATCCTGCTGCAGGTTCCTAGCACTGCCATACATGAAAGCTGAGAAAGGAGAAAACTTGGCATTGGACTCCACTGACATGCCAAGGGAAGCAGAAGGAAGCCATCGGGAAGTACCAGTGGAGCGATGCGGCAGCCCTGACATGGCGGATGCTGCTGCTTCTGCCGTGAACCTGACTGCCACAGCCCCAGCAGCAGCACTGTAGTTCAGCTGTGGCCCATGTCATCAGTCAGCAGCTGTAAGCTGCCACATTCAGAAGCTGTCGGGAGCCAGATGGGAGGGGGAGCACAGAGCAGAGCAGCGCAAGTATTTCTCACATGTTCCCGATAACATTCACGCTCGGAAATCCAACTCCCTAGCACACTGCACCTCTGCGTTCCCAAGAACGACAATGCTTGCTCATCCCGTTCCCATGCACACTTCTACTTCCACCCAATCAAATCATCACCAAAGGCAAGTGACAGCAGCAACAACCTATAACACGCCACACTACTCCTTAGCAGACCATTAGGAAAAGTATCATGCACCACCTCCCCATGCATTCCTGCGGCAAAGCTCAGATTCACTTCCAGACACGAATCGCAATACGAACTGGTCCGTCATGCAGAACAGCACTAATAAAGGATACATGAAGTTATGTCTCAATGGCAGGTAGGGCACAAAATGTGCTTTGTCTACAGTGCACTCCAATAAGACACACGAGTGTTCGTTTCAAAAGGAAACACAAATACAAGTTACTAACACAAGTACAAACTACTAACACAAAGATATGTTATTCATACAAATACAAGTAACTAACACAAATACATTTTATTAACACAAATACAAATTACTAACATAAATACTTTATTAACACACATACGCGTTACTAACAAATACAAATTACTAACACAAATGAATGTTATTAATACAAATACAAGTTACTAACACAAATACATTTTATTAACACAAATACAAATCACTAACATGAATACACTTTATTAACACAAATACAAGTTACTAACAAATACAAATTACTAACACAAATGAATGTTATTAACACACGTACACGTCACTACCACAAAGGTATGTAATAAACTTTTGAGAGTAGCAGAGAATAAAAGAGATTTAGGCAGAAACATGAATACATGTTGAGCTTTACAACCACGTGGAAAACATTATAAAAAAATTCAGCAGAATCATTGGCACTATGTGGTGACACTTATCCAGTAGACAATGAGATGTTTTGATGCCATTACCTACATCTTTGGTGTGCCCGGATCTGGAGTATTGTTCACCGTTCTGGTCGCTCTACCATACATGAGAGAGTTCAGTGGAAGCATACTAAGATGGCATGAAGGTCGGAAACTCTGAACTATGAAGAAAAAATGAATCACCTCAGTCTTTTTACATTCGAATGTTGAAGCATCAGGGGGGATATGATGCTGATTTATAAATCGGTAAACAGCGGTACCGTAAATAGCAATCTAAATCTGGAAGTAGAAGCAAGAAAGATCTTTGACACTAGGAATTAATCAGTACCATTGTTGGACAAAACAGTGAAAACGAGTACAAGAGCATGATTCCTCACACAAACAGTTATATCATTTTGGAACAAGCTTCCAGGCAGCATGGTTCATGCTAAATCATTGAACATTTTCAAAAGCTGGCTTGAAGTTTTTCTGAACTCTGTGATGCACACTGAGTTTTACTACTGATGCAGTGGCTAAAGGACTTGATAGGCACTAGTCTCCTTCCATCAATAACTTCATGTGTTCAAACACAAAATCATTAACACAACTACAAATTACTAACACAAATACAAGTTACTAACACACATATGTGTTATTAACACAAATACAAATTACTAACACAAATATAAGTTAACACAAATACATGTTATCAACACAGATGCAAATTACTAACACAAATACAAAATACTAACACAAATAGAAATGTTCTAACAAATACAAAAGACTAACACAAATACAAGTTACTAACACAAATACAGAATACTAACACAAATTGGTAACACAACTACAAGTGGTTCCATGTCATGATAGCGATTGCAATACATTGATCACTATCATAGCAAATGTATATCGTCGAAAAGCATTTTGGCAATATACAAACCCAAGTGACCCGACTTCTGGCTATTTTAAGTGTTTTTGTGGGGGGGGGCTATGCCCCCCACACCCCCTGCCTAAGGATTGTTAACTCCAGGGAGGTGCATGTTAAGGAAGGGGCAAGACACGGATGGGGAAAAAAAAACAACAGAGAGCTGCATGGAGCAGAAAAATAATACCCTCCCAGCAGGTCCCGAACCCAGGGCCTGCTGCACTATAGCCAACCACTCTCACCACCACACCGCAGGGCTGGCTCAGCTGCAGTAGGATCCCCTACCCATACAAACCCTCCCTCTTATCCCTCCCTTTCTGGTCATTTTCTGCGCTGTAGCATCACTACCCTTGCAGGGCAGCTGATGATGACAGCGTTATAAACGAACGCTGTTTCTACAGTCACTCATTTATAATCGCTATCATCACTGGTTACCACTACAGGTTGCTAACACATATACTTGTTTTTTATGTTGCTTGCACGCATGTGCAAGAAACATAGTGCCTTCATCGGAGATTTCGGAGGTGTGTCACCTCCTCCTCCAATTCAGTCAGTGGGCTGGCAGGCGCGGCCCCTGAAAGCCAATGCATTTTGGAGCTGTGTATGACACGCTCCAAAATGCAGTGGCATACAGTTGAAAGGGGGAGCTATGCTTGAGTGAGCACCGATAAGATATCGGCTGCTTACACGCAACTCCCCCCCCACGCACAGACAGATGTGCACGCCCCCGTACTGTATAGCCGACGGGTGCCCAATCCCTGTCGGCTGAGCTGCATCCCCCACCCCCAGTTGTAGGTGCCACGCTGGGAGCCCACCCCAGCGTGGCAAGCACTGTGCTCCTTTGGCCAGCTGGTGCCCAATTCCCCGGCCGGCTGAACGCCTGTCCTTGTGCCACGCTGGGAGCCCACCCCAGCGTGGCTAAAACGCCCCACAACGCCTTTTTGTTTTTTCCTGTAAAATAAAACTGTCTCCTGCCGGGCGCCTCCCAACCCCCTCCCACAACCTGCACCCCATCCACTGCGCTCCCAGCCTCCCACACCCCCCCACCCATACTTACCTCTCCGACTCCGTGCGACGTATCTTCGTGGACTGGGAACACGCCTGCACTTTTCAAAGCCGACCGCGAACTGAGGAAATGCCGGTAAACTGTATAATGGGTTACATAGGGGGTTTCAACTTTATTGCATATCTCGGCATTTTGGGATTTTTGCACCAGTTTAACATGGGGTTTTTGGGACCCCTTCTCATGAATTATGTCACTGTCATGGTGTTATTCAGGCCCGAAGGGTGATTTCGCGCAGTGACTGAGCAGTGACTGCGAAATCACCCTTCGGGCCAGAATACCATCATGACAGTAAGTCATTCATGAGAAGGGGTCCCAAAAACCCCATGTTGAAAATTTGGTGACAAAATTCCAAAAAATGACTGTTTTACGAGGGTACGTTGCGCAGTTCCTACGCAGGCTCATAAGTTCGCGAAATTTCAATATTTTCACTCCAGATTTCCAATATTGCCATTTTACCATACCTTCTTATGAGTAGTATAGCTGTCATTTTTCACATCTCACCCAAAATGTGTTTCCACCCATGTGTAGCGCAGAATGGCGCAGTCGGTATGCGAAATCAATGTACGGGACAAATTAAGAAAATCACAGTGATACTGTTCATGAGCAGAGGTCTTAAAATGGCTATGTTGAAAATTTGGTGAAAAAATTCCTAAAAATGACTGTTTTACGAGGGTGCATTGCGCAGTTCCTACGCACACTGGTAAGGTCGCGAATTTTCAATATTTTCACTCCAGATTTCCAACATTGCCATTTTATCACACCTTCTTATGAGCAGTACAGCTGTCATTTTTCACATCACCCAAAACGTGTTTCTGCCCATGTAGCACACAATGGCGCAGTCGGTGTGCGAGATCAATGTACGGGACAAATTAAGAAAATCACAGTGACACTGTTCATGAGCTCAGGTGTTAAATGGCTATGTTGAAAATTTGGTGAAAAAATTCCTAAAAATGACTGTTTTACGAGCGTGCGTTGCACAGCTCCTATGCACGCTCGTAAGTTCACGAATTTTCAATATTTTCACTCCAGATTTCCAACATTGCCATTTTACCACACCTTCTTATGAGCAGTATAGCTGTCATTTTTCACATTTCACCCAAAATGTGTTTCCGCCCATGTAGTGCACAATGGCACAGTATGTGCGAAATCAATGTACGGGACAAATTAAGAAAGTCACAGTGACACTGTTCATGAGCAAAAGTCGTAAAATGGCTATGTTGAAAATTTGGTGAAAAAATTCCTAAAAATGACTGTTTTACGAGGGTGCATTGTGCAGTTCCTACGCACACTCGTAAGTTCGCGAATTTTCAATATTTTCACTCCAGATTTTCAACATTGCCATTTTACCACACCTCCTTATGAGCAGTATAGCTGTCATTTTTCACATCTTGCCCAAAATGTGTTTCCACCCATGTAGTGCACAATGGCGCAGTATGTGCAAAATCAATGTATGGGACACATTAAGAAAATCACAGTGACACTGTTCATGAGCAGAGGTCTTAAAATGGCTATGTTGAAAATTTGGTGAAAAAATTCCTAAAAATGACTGTTTTACGAGCGTGCGTTGCGCAGTTCCTATGCATGCTCGTAAGTTTGCAAATTTAATATTTTCACTCCAGATTTTCAACATTGCCATTTTATTACACTTCCTTATGAACAGTACAGCTGCCATTTTTCATATGTCGCCCAAAATGTGTTTTTGCACATGTAGCGCACAATGGTGCTGTTGGTGTGCGAAAGCAATGTTTAGGACAGATTAAGAAAATCACAGTTACACTGTTCATGAGCAGAGGTCTTAAAATGGCTATGTTGAAAATTTGGTGACAAAAGTCCATAAAATGACTGTGTTACGAGTGAGCAATGCGCAGTTTCCACGCACCCTCGTAAGTTCATGACTCTGTAATATTTTCAGTCCAGATTTTCACCAGTGGCATTTTTTCACACTTCCTTATGAACAGTACAGCTGTCATTTCTCACAACATGGCTGAAGTGTGTTTTCACACTTTCAGCACTGAGATGCATGGTCGCTGTGAGAAATCATTGTTCGGCACAGATAGAGAAAATCACAGTGACACTGTTCATGATCGGAGGCACCAAAATGCCTGAGTTGACAACCTGCTGTAAAATATCCCCAACCTAATTATATTACGGGTGTGCATTGCACAGTTTCTATGTACGCTCATGACTTCACCATTTTTTTAAATATTTTTACTGCAGATTTGCAACATTGCCATTTTTTACACCTCCCCATGAACAGTACAGCTGTCATTTTTTACATCCTGTTCGGAATGTTTTTGCACCTGTGGTGCTAAATGCCGTACTCGCTGTGCATAAGCAGCTTTCGGCTAACAAACTGATATTCCCCCTGTTCAGGAGGTGGGGTCACAAAAAAAAACATGTTGAAAATTTGGAGTGAAAATACCAATGAATGCCTGAGGTATTAGGGTTTCCAACCATAACGCCCAACACTGTAGAGAATGACAGGCATCAGGGGTACGACTTGGGATTCCTGCCTGTAATGCTTATACCATTCCACACCCTGCAGCCAGTGAGAGGCATCGAGGTATGCCTTGGACTCTTCAGCCCCAAAGTTCACCCCATTCTCCTATATCACACCCATCTCACCGCATTTCCTAATGAAATGGGGTGCGCATAAGGGCCAAAGACCCCAAGGAACACCATGACACTTGTCAGTGTCTGCAGGGTGGGGTGTGGTGAAATCTGAGGCCGTTATGCCTGATGACCCAAATGCACACCCCAATGCCTGTCACTCTCTGCAGGGTGGTGGTGGGGTTGGCTTCAGTTCAGTACTTCACTGCCATTCCTATTACGCAGCTCTGTAACTTCTACATTACCACTGCCAATGCCAGCAAGCAAACATTCGGCATTGACAAATGCTTGTTCTTTTTTTATTCAATATGCTTTCTTAGTATCATGAAGAACATAAAAAAAGGAAAAAAACAATTACAAAAAGCACATGTAATACAAATGACATTCATTAGACCCATGTGGAAAACAATGTAAGAGCAATACAATAAAAAAACACATAAAAATCCCCCCTTCACTTCCCAATGGCCCACCCCACTCCCTACCCTACCTTGCTCAGTTGGATGGGTCCGCCGCATGACCTGCACACCAAGACAAGCAAACGGGTGTATACCCATACAAAAAGGCCTGGGAATGGAGCCTATCCAGTAGCACAACAGATCTGAAATTTTAAGCAAAGTATGAAAGACTTCTCATCATGAATGAAAAGACTCTTGCTTAGGATTGAGAGAAGCAGAGAAGCCCGCATTTTCTCCTGACAGAGAGCCTGCAGAACTTCATCATGCCATTCTAATAACATGGGGAAACTGTTTTTACATGTTGGCTCGCATGTGCGCGCCAGCCAACATATTGCATTAGTAGCAGATTTGGAGGTGCAGTCACCGTGGGTGAATGCATGGAATGCATCAGTAGGTGTGTCCCTCATTCCCCAATAAGGCAGCTGCAGGAGCTGACACCAGGTATACCTCAAGTGGTGACCAGACCTAAGAAAAGATCCGCTGCAATCCTGCAGCGGCACAATAACACGCCTTCCCCCCGATGTGCCTGTCCTGGTGAAACCGTTCAATCAACATGGCGGCACTGACTGGCACTGTGTGCACAGAGCCCCAACCCACTTCATTTGCCGACGGGGAGCCCACTCCCTGTTGGCATAATGCCCCCCTCCCATTTAAAGTGTATGCCAATATATTATTATCAATTAAGAGATTACATAAATGATAAATTACAAAAGAGTCTTCAATAAGAGGACAAGAGACCCTTTCCCAGAGTATTTGAATCAATTTGGAGCACAACGCGTGGTAAGGGAGCAATAACAGTGTTATATTGGACTTCAATAGCAGACAGAGCACATAGCACATGCCATATACAGAAGAGATGTGAGCAAGAGTTGGGGGTAAGACTCAACAGTGCACAGTGGAGTCAGGTCTTTAGAAATAGCTGGCATACTACGTCATCCCCAATGTGGCAAGAATTTGCCTGGAAGATTAAAGTAACATACTTCCGGACTCCAAACAGGCAAGTCCGAATGGGCAGGAGCTTGAAAGCTGAATGTTGGAGAGGGTGTGGTAGCATAGAGGCAGGCATGGCACATATCTTTTGGGCTTGTCCAATGATACAGGTATACTGGCAAGCGGTAAAGCATCACTTAAGCAAACTTTTTAGTTTAAGCAATAACATAAGCTCAGAAAACATAATAGTGGGACTATGTCCTTCTGAAATTAAGGGTAAAGAAGAGCGTTATCTGTGGGCGGTGTTGCATATTGCTGCATTGAAAGTGATTACTAAAAAGTGGTTGGAGCAATCTTTGCCGAAGCTCTCTGACTGGTTACAAATAATTGATCAAATCCAAGCAATGGAAAGAATTACCTTTGCTGTTAACCACAACATAACCTTATATAACAACAGATGGAAACAGTGGGAATTATATGAAGACTCAGTGAAATAAATAAATTAGCTGACCCCTGCTCCCCCCTCCCCCTCTCCTCTCCCCTCCCCCTGCACTCTCTTTTCTGGTCTCCCTCAATTAGATATCAGCCAAAAGTAAGAGGTTGTGTGTCCCTCATAATTAGTAGTACAGAAGTTTTAGAATTGTATCTAATTAAGATGTCTTTAGAGATATGTAAGAAAAATGTATTCAGAATTTAAAAATAAGATTGGAATGTACTGTAAACAAAGAAATAAGACATCTCATGTCTAACTGGTGTAACCATAGTAATAATGATGTAATGAGAAATCGAAATGTCTCTAATAAACTAAGTATAAAAAAAAAATAAAGTGTATGCCAAGGGGTGCCCAATCCCCCTCTGCATCATGCGCCCCCCAACAGTCTTTCGTTGCCGACAGGGACCCCAATCCCTATGGCTCAAGTCCCCTTCCATGTTTGTTTTGCCAATGGGGAAGCCCACTCCCCGTCGGCATAATGTCGCCCCCGCTTTTTGTTATGTGGCTAGGAAGTGCCCAATCCCCTTGGCTCGCCTCCCCTTCGTATAGCCAACGGGTGCCTAATACCCCATCGGCCACAGCACCCCCACTTAAAACACCAGGTGGCACACTGAGAGCCCACCTGAGCATGACAAAGGCCCCTGAAAACAAAACCGTCCCACAGTGTTTTTTTTTTTTTAACTGTGAAAGAGAAAACGGTCCCTTGTGGTCCTCCCTGCCCTCTCCCAACCCCGCCCACCCTTTGCGTGCCCTGCCTCCCCACACTCCCCTCACCCCATATTTATTTCCAGAGCCTGGCACGATGATCTTCGGTGGACCAGGAAGATGTCTGCACTCTTCAAAGCCGACCATGAACTGAAGAAATGTCGGTAAGCTGTATACTGGCATAAATAGGGTTTTTTTCAACTTTGGTGCATATCTCGGCCATTTTTTGGGAATTTTGGGACTAAATTTTCAACATGAGGTTATTGGGACCCCTCCTCATGAATTCAGACACTGTCATGGTGTTATTCGGTCCCAAAAGCTGATTTCGAGGTCACTGCGCGGAATCACCTTTCGGGACCGATTAATGAAATGACAGTGCCACTGTTCATGACAGGGGCTCTCAACAAGCCTATGTTGCAAATTTGGTGGAAAAAAATCCAACAAAAGGCTGTTTTATGAGCGTGCATTTCGCAGTTTCCACGCACGCTCATAACTTCGTGAATTTGTAATATTTCACTCCAGATTTTCAAAATTGGCATTTTCCCATATCTCCTTATGAACAGTACAGCTGTCATTTTGCATATCCTAGCTGAAATGTGTTTTCGCACGTCCGACTCAGAATAGCATGGTCGCTGTGCAAAATCAGTTTTCAGGACAGTTTGAGGAAATGATGGTGGCACTGTTCATGAGCAGAGGTCCTAAAATGCCTATGTTGAAAATTTGGTGACGAACATCCATAAAATGACTGTGTTACAAACGTGTGTTGCAGAGTTTCCACGCACCCTTGTAACTTCGCAAATTTGCAATATTTCCATGCCAGATTTTCAACACTGGCATTTTTTCGCACCTCCTTATGAACAGTACAGCTGTCATTTTCACAGCCTGCCCAAAATATGTTTCTGCACCTGTGGCGCACAATGGCGTGGTCGCTGTGGGAAATCAACCTTTGGGACAGATTAACAAAATCACAGTGGCACTGTTTATGAGGGGAGGTCCCAAAATGCCTATGTTGAAAATGTGGTTAAAAAATCCTGAAAATAATTGGTTACGGACGTGTGTTGCGCAGTTTCTATGCATGCTCATGACTTCACCAATTTTTCATATTTTCACTCCACATGTTCAATCGCTATTTTTACATGTAACCCCCAGGGGCGCGTACCTTAGGGCTACTTTTACCCCTGCCTGCCTCCACAGAGACCGGGTAAGGCCCAGATCCTTGGCGGGTGCCTCCACCCAGAGGTCGGGTTAATACTGTTGAGATTGCCTCGGTCACAGCCCTCTGGGTTACTGCAACCCCTTTTCCCACTAGTGGCTCGTGATTGCACCAACAATGCTTTTCACCAATACACTTACCCCCTGGGTAGTATCTCTCAGCTCACTCCGGGGACCCCCTGTAAAATAAGATACAGTTATATCACAGTCACTATACAGCGGTTCAGCAGGGATGCACAAGCCAGCCAGGGTGTAGTTGCAACACACAAATCTGATTTATTAAGGGGAGATAACAAGGAAGGGGAAATCAGGCTAATTGGCTTATCACTATGCTTAATCACCTAGTGCTCTGTGCACAGGCCTATCCCTACAAGTCACTGTCCCTGGGTACCCAAGCCCTAATGGCTAGTCCAAACGTGGCAGCTGGGTGGGGCCCTTAACACAGATAAATGCTGCAATCCTGAGCAAGTCAGCAGGGAAAGAAAGTTCGATTAGGCAGTCAGAAGTATAGCAATACGATTGGAAAACCACTGTTTGCACACTTAACAGGGGAGCTACCCTGATTCACTACTCACAACCTCCAGCCAATCCCGGGTCTTCCAACACTAGCAGGGCTGAGCCTGAACTTCACAAGTATCTGTACACATTCATATGGTTATCCCAATCCAGGCAGAATCCCTCACTGGCAGCAGGATCGACTTGAACTCACAAGTCTCTTTACACATTTATATGGTTAACAGCAACAGCCGAATCCTTTTTAATGGCAGCTGAATCAACTTGAACTCACAAGTCTCTTTACACATTTATATAGTTAACAGCAACAGCCGAATCCTTTCAATGGCAGCAGAATCAACTTGAGCTACTCACACATTTATATGGTAAACAGCGATAGCAGAAGGGTACCACACCAGGCAGCTGCTCCCAGGCTCTTCAGCTTTCACAATCACTCCAGCTCTGCAATGGCAGCCTTTTACTTCTCCCGTGGACCGAGTGCGATTCAGCAATTTTTCTCCAGTCCTCCTACAGGTCGAGCCTGGTGGGTAGCTGTACAGAGCACAGCCTCCTCTGCCCGCCCAGCGGCGGATTTCAAAAACGAACTCCTCGCAGGAAAACGTCCGACTTAGGCCTTCACGCGCTTCCCACGTGAACGTTCCACAGCGCAGAAGCACAGAAGCTCCTCACTAGCCACAACGAATCTGTCTCTCCACAGCTTGGGGCACTCCTTTCCACTCGGGCGCGACCCGATCCAATTGGCTGGTTGAGCCTGCCAGTCACTTCTCCCAGCTCTCAGTGGTGCAGAAAAAGCGCCATAGCCCATAATACGTTTCTCAAAACAAACAGCTCTTCCATTGGCCAGTCAACTCTGTAAAATCCCAAGGTACCGATTGGTCCAATTGCACAGTTCAGGACCAAAATGGAGGAGGCAATCAAACTCTCTGTGCTGCAAAGCAAAGCAGGTTAGAACAACTACATTATCCTTATTTCCACAGCTTATTTTAATCAACCACCTACATCCTTTATTAGGGCTCCCCCTGCACTATTAGCGATGGCAGAATAGAGCACTCACTTGGCAGCACGGGCGGGAGTCGAGCATGACAACACTCAAACCCCCTTCCCCTTTTAACCCATTCTGACTGCAAAAGGCAGCCCTTAAAGGGGCAGTATACGGAGGCCTTAAAAAGCACTCCACGGACCCTCCTTTCGGCGGCTTTATGCCGATAACCAACCAGGCATTAGGCACGTTAGGAACCCCCATTTGCAAGGGGGTTACATACACCTCCTCATGAACAATACAGTTGTCATTTTTCACATCCTGCCCAAAATGTGTTTTCATCCCTGTGTTGGCAATTGGCATAGCTGTTGTACGAAACCACCTTTCAGCTAACAAACTGATAGTGCCGCTCTTCATGAGGTGGGGTCACAAAAAGCCCATGCTGATAATTTGGAGTGAAAATACCAACAAACGCCTACAGTATTAGGGTTTCCAACTGTAACACCCCACCCTGTAGAGACTGACAGGCATCAGGGGTGTGACTTGGGATCATTGGTTGTAATGCTTATGCCATTCCGTCCCCAAACCCACCCAGCAGCCACTGACAGGCATTGACATCTGCCTTGGAGTGTTCGGCCCTAAATTTCACCCCATTCTCCTATACTGCACCCACCTCAGCATATTTCCACATGGAATGGCGTAATTATAAGGCCCAAAGACCCCAAAGCACACCACGACACTTGTCAGTGTCTACCTGGTAGGGTGAGGTAGAATGGCATGAGCGTTATAGCTGATGACCCCAAGGCACACCCCAATGCCTGTCAGTCTCTGCAGGGTGGGGACGGAGTTGGCTTCAGTTCAGTACTTCACTGCCATTCCTATTATGCATTTCTAACTCCTGCACTACCAATGCCAATGCCAGTGAGGCAACATTCAGCATTGACAAATGCTTGTTCCAAGTGTCATAAAACTATCACATCTGCTGGGTTTCCAAGTTCAGTGCTCAGTACTCTAACATTTAGGCAATACTGCCTGCCCATCCCACACTTTTTTCTGCTGCAAGAAGCTGGGAAGAATGGTAAAAACTCTTATAAAATGTACTGAGTTGAGAGTGACTTAACCTATAGATTCACAAGCAGGACTCTGTTTTCTTTTAGCAAACGATGTCTCATACTATTCCTTTTGCTGATGGAGGGTGGATCACTCACCTCTGATGAAACATTAGGTACTTAGCATCTTTTGGCGTCTTGGGCTCTCTCTTGCCATATTTGCATATGTTGCATTTGCAGCACAGATTTTTGTTCAGGTACTTAACTTGGCACACTGATAACGGTACTGTATGGAAACTATATTCTTTCAGTTTTTTGGTTTTTTTGTCTTTCAGTTGGTGGGGGGCCTGTTTGCTCTGATTCACCTGATTTAATTCAGATGCACCATGGCTTGCCTTAGATGTAACCCCTTCCCCCATTCCTGCAGATGCACCCCCTCCCTTATTCCTGCAGATGTACCCCCTCCTCCATTCCTGCAGAAGTACCCCACCCCATTCCTGAAGATGCACCCCTCCCTCATTCCTGAAGATGCACCCCTCCCTTATTCCTGCAGATGCACCCCTCCTCCATTCCTGCAGATGTATCCCCTTTCCCCCATTCCTGCAGATACACCCCTTCCCCATTCCTGAAGATGCACCCTTCCCTCATTCCTAAAGATTCACCCCCTCCCTTATTCCTGCAGATGCACCCTCCTCCATTCCTGCAGATGTAGCCCTTCCCCATTCCTACAGAAGCATTCCTTCCCCCACTGCTGCAGATGCACCCCTCATCCATTCCTGAAGATGCAACCCCTCTCCATTCCTGAATACTGTTTTGGCGTTTGTATACTGCCATTCTGATTAACTTTGATTGCTGTGAAATGGTATAGTATTTGCATATTTTGTGCTTGCTCTTACACTCATAATCCAATCCAAAATATAAGCAGAAACGTGTCTAAGTACTATGTTTTGCTGCACAATGGCCCATCGCCATTACATCATGCTGCCATGCTAGTGCTCCAGGTTTGCTGGTGAACCAACCTCATCCACATTCGGGCAGCCATGGTTTAGGAGGGCTGCTGGTGGTATTGCCTCCTCAACCAGGGTGGGAGGCACTGTACTTCCATGACCATGTGACCACTGTGGCAGGGCCATGGAGAGTTCCAAAAGAGCATATGGGGGGGGGGGTGTGCACACTCCTTAAAACCATAAATGCAAAGTACAGAGACCAAAAATTGCAAGATGTAGTAGTTAGAAACATAGAAACAGAAAACGGGCAACAGAAGCAGGCCTTGCTGTCTATCCAGCCTGTCCGAGGAGGATGCACATGCCCCCTAGGGGAACATGAACAACCCCCCACCCGCCCTTGCAGATCGCTTGACCAACCTTTTGTGCCTATCCCACCCCCTGCCCCACCATTTTTTCACAAAAGAAGTATTTCGGGTAGCTTGTTCCTCTTCTCCACTCCCCTCTGTGAGAAGTAACACTTCCTCACATTCCTTATGGAAACAGAGAAAATTGCTGGAAGGAGGAAGAAAGTTTATTCAATAAAGTTGAGTGCAGTACAAAATCTCTGTAACTGAATAATCACAAACTCTCCCTGCATTTTGCGGAATGTCACTTTCGCTTCGGTATTAAAGGTACAGGATCAAAGAGAGAGCCTTATTACATTTTATATTTACAAATATATATTCTTTCTAACTGCTGGCTACTAGGCTTTTGACTCGGTGCCTCACAGAAGGTTGCTGAAGAAGCTAGAGGGGCAGGGTGCAGCGAAGGACACTGTTAGAGGGGTGAGAAACTGGTTGGAAGGAAGACAGCAGACGGTTGTGGTTAACAGAGTCAAATCAGAAGAGAGGAAGGTCACCAGTGGGGTGCCATAAGGGTCGGTCCTGGTTCCAGTCCTTTTTAATATGTTCATCAGTGACATGGAGAAAGAGTCTAGGGACAAATCTTGGCCGATGACACTAAGCTCTGTGGCAGGGTAGACAGTGAGGATGGGATTAGGGAGATACAGAGAGACTTGCAAAAGCTAGAGAGGTGGTCAAAAGTTGTGGCAAGTTGAAATTCAATACCAAAAAGTGTAAGGTGAGGCACAAAGGGAACAAAAACCCCAGGACAGAATAGTGGATGGAGGGTAAAGCTGGGCACAACCTCTGAAGAAAAAGACCTAGAGGTCATCATCAGTGACTCCTTAAAACAATCAAGCCAGTGTAACAGGTTCTACAGTAAGGCAAACAGGATGCTGGGGTGTATAGGAAGGGATATTGACAGCAGAAGGAAGATGGATTACTGCCTCTCTGTAGATCACTGGTGAGCCTCCACCTGGAGTACTGTGCCCAGTTTTAGAGTCCTCACCTGAGGAAAGATAAGGACAGACTGGAGATAATGCGACATAGTGTGGCCACAATGTTTCACAGCCAGCAGGGCAGATCTTATGAGGATCGTCTCAAGGCACTAAAAGATGTACTCACTGGAAGCCAGACGAGAGAGTGGAGATATGATAGACACCCTCAAGTTCCTGAAAGGAATGAACAAGGTAAACTGTGAGGAACTATTTAACATAAGTAGTAGGTCAGGAACATGGGGAGCATGAGTGGAAACTGACGGGGAGGTGCAAGAGGTAAGTGAGAAAGAGTGATGGAGATGTGGAACAGTCTGCCAGCTGATCTGGTGGGCGCCACAGCCATCAGTAGTTTCAGACATGGCTGGGACAGAGTGATGGGCTTAGTGGTTGCTCAGGATGGTAGTGGTAGGGCGGGAGCGTAGATATGGACAATAGGTTCCAAGTTGGTTAGGGTTTTATGAGCAGACTGGATAGACTACCGGTCTTTTTCTGCCATCATTATTTATATTTCTGTTTCTACTGCACTCAGAAAGGTCCCATAGGGCCTTCTGGTGATGGGACTGAAAGACCAATGGACAGAGAGGGATTCAGGCAGCCTGTGGTCGGGGAGGAGGAGGAGATGATGGGGGGAATAAGCATATTATTCCCTGGTTTCCCATGGGATGTCAAGGTCTGCAATAAGTAGATAGCCACTTCTGATCTGTCATTTTTTGGTTTGACCAGGAAAGGCGCACTAATCTGTGATAGTTTGTTTCCTGGTGTGTCTTGTAGCATGGATTACACGGACTTGTTTTGTTGATGGGGGAATGAATGCTGGCCATGACATTTGGGAAACTCCTCCACTCTTCTTCGATAAGTGCCATGGGATCTTGAACTTTGATCTGGATAGTGACCAGATGCTCAGAAGGGACCTCAGTTTAATGTTTTCCTGAAGGAAACAGAAACAGAATTTGCTGGCAGGTAAGGACGGTTTGGCCCACCTAGTCTACCCATTTTTCCCTGCCTATAGTATCTCCACAGATCCTTCTTGATCTCCAGCCTATTCATCCTTCCTTCCCATTCCCTAAGATTCCCTTGTGCCCATCCCATGCATTCCTGAGCCCCACCACTGTTTTCACCCCTACCACCTCCACTGGAAGGCTGTTCCAGGAATCTACCACTCTTCCTGTGAATAAGCACTTCCTCACATCTATCCAGAATCTACCCCCACCAGCTTCTTATCATGCCCCCTTGTCCTTGTGCACCTTTTTGTCTGAAGAATACTTCCCTCCTGTACCTTGTTTACCCCCCAGGAGGTATTTAAAGGTCTCCATCATATCTCTCCTCTTGCACGGTGTACATATTTAGGTCCTTTAATATCTCCTCATTGGGCTTCTGATGCAGACCCTGCACCATTTTAGTTGCCCTCCTCTGGGCTGCTTCCACTCTATGTTCTTTCTGAGATGTGATCTCCAGAACTGGACACAGTACTCTAGGTGTGGGGTCTTACTATTGATCTATACAGAGGCAACGCTGCCTCACTCTTTCTGCTGAAGACAGCACCTCACCAGTGCAGCACCCCTCCTCGTACTGCACTACAGTGCTAGTTATGGGTGTTACCCCAAGTATCTGGTGTGGGACTAGAACCCATGACCTTCTGATCTTCTAGCCCCAGAGGCACATGTGCTATCTAGTGAGCCACTGACACTGATGACTTCAGTATATGACTGCATAAACACACACTCTATTCAGCTGTCTGGCAGAAGTGTAGCCAGGAGTTTCAGTTTTGTACAAACTCTCTCAACTGCTGCCCCCACAAATCAGATTTTTGCCAGAAAATGTCTTGGCTAATCTCAACCAGACTATCCACTTATAACTGTGCTCTAAATAACAGGACATTAAACAAACACAGACACTACTTAATAGCCCAAATCAAAGTCAGCAGCGGCTTCCACTCCAAATTGCAATGATAATGGTTAGAAAAAGGCGTATGATTTGGGACGTGTTTATAATCAAACTGTGCTCAAATGTGTACAGAGAGCACACCCATGTACACCCCAGTCAGCTGGCCCAGTTGACCAGGGAACACCTTCTTATTACAGTTTGGTTCGTCTTTCCCCGGAGTTGCTGTATGGTTTTGCCAGCTTATTATCCACAACATCTGTATAAACAGCTTTCGTCAGCACCTTCTGATGTCATAGCGCACCTTTTGTGGCACCACCACACTCACCATGACAACAGACAGTGATATTACAGACACGTCATTTGCGAGGTCAGTCAGGAGCAGTCAGATGCTTTATTGTGTTTTTTTGAAACAGACTACGGAATAGATACTTGTGAATGTGAACTGTGGCAAAGACCACTAGCGGAGGAAGTCAGAAGCCTAGAAAGAGTGAAAATGTTCATAGATTTTCCATTTTCCTGTAAAAATAAAAGTGGCAGTTGGCATCATTAGCATTCAAATTCCATAACATTCCAAACCAGTGAGTTTCAGGACATCCTACTCTTTATTACTAAAGATCAAGGAATCTGGCACTTTGCTTCCTAGATTTCTTCTGTCCCTGCTGCTAGTCCTGCCCAACGGTCAGAATCCCTTGTGTCAGCAGGATTATTGCCACGGTAACAGGCTGTGATGTCACAAGCAGAAGTTTATGAGCTTGATTTCCAAAAACTTTCAGCATGATTTTGCTGAAATTTGTGCTACTCTTGATGTAGCAATTAGACTACAGAAAACGTGGTCTACCTTCACGTCACTGGTGACGCAATGTGCACATCACGACTGGCACTTCCATCATTTTTCAGCCCTAAAGTGAAGAAAGGGTCACGCAGGCGTCGAACTGTTTGAAAATCACACGCAGACATTTTGACGCATTTCCAGTTGACGCAGCTGGGTAGGAACGACTGCCACAAGTCCTGCATGTTGAGCGTTGAAACTTCAGTCCAATAACTCCATAGTAGGCATGAGCAAAATGAACAAACGTAGTCTAAGGAAAAACTATTCTGTTTTAGTGAGGATATCTTTGCAATAAAAAAAAATGTAGTCCTGAAATTCAGGCTTGGAGGGTATTTTGCAGACTAAGCACTGCTACTGCCTTATTTGCTGGACTGCAGAAAAACTCACTTTTTATAAGCATCCTGATTTTAAGTATTTTATTTTTGTTGATACAGTAACCTTGCTATGGCCTTATCTTTAGAGCAACTGAAAGGAGGCGATGGAAACATGTATGTCTGCACTTTCAACACCGGAAACGTCATTAGAAGCTGGGTAGGTGGCTGATTCAGTTAAAAGGAAGACTTTTCTCAGAAGCTGCTGACAATACACAGCGCAGTAATGACGCACTCACCATTGCAGTTTTTATTCTTTTTAAAGTAAATATGCAATGTAGGACAGAAACACTGTACACCAACATCTTGTGGCCTGCCTGACCACTTCGTCAGGATTATTTTAAAAATGCCTCTAAAATGAAAGATAGCATTTACAAAACAAGAATTTGGTTTATTTGGAAGGGGGGGATTCCAATGTAGAAAATTAATTAATTTTATAATTCCCGTCACTGAATATGTCTATTGTTTTTATTTTCTAATCTACATCAATTCTTCAAAAATTGGATTTTTCCCCCCACTTTACAAAACATTGTCAGTACATTCAGTGTTACTTTGAGGTCACATCATGTCCATTCCCAAAACACTATATTGAAGTATAAAGTAATCATGCCATCTTGATGGCCCAGGTCGTGCCTGAGAACTGTCCCTGGGATCAGTGCACCCACCTGGTTAACACCTAAACAAAGGAATAAATACCCGGCCTAGATTTAAAATATTTATGGATTTTATACCATGTGACCTATCATGGGGTATTTTACTTGTTACTTTTTTATAGAGTCTATAAGTAGCGTGGTACTTATTTTCCATAAAAAGGTAACTTCTGGACCCTCACTAATGTAAACAAGAATTGGTCAATGCCGAATGTTTGCTTGCTGGTATTAGCATTGGAAATGCAGGAGTTAGACAGGTGCAGAATAGGAATGGCAGTGAAGTACTGAACTTCACACCAACCCCACCTTCACCCTGCAGAGATGGACAGGCATTGGGGTATGCGTTTGGGTTGTCGCCCATAACGTTCATGCCATTTCACTTCATCCTATCCAGCAGACACCGACACGTGTTGAGGTGTGCCTTGGGGTGTTCGGCTTTACAGTCACCCCACTCCATAAGGACATACGCTGAAAAGGGTGCAGTATAGGAGAATAGGGTGAACTCTGGGGCTGAAGAGTCCAAGGCACACCTCGATGCCTGTCACTAGCTGCAGGGTGGTGGGGTGGGGGTGGAATGGCATGAGCATTACAGTCGGCAATCCAAAGGCACACCCCTGATGTCTGTCACTCTGTACGGGGTGGGACGTTATGGTCAGAAACCCTAATGCCCCGGGTGTTTGTTAGTATTTGTGCTACAAATTTTCAACATGACCAATTTGTGACCCCCACCTCATGAAAGCATTTGGGACCTCTTCTCATGAACAGTGGCACTGTGATTTTGTCAATGTGTCCCAAACTTTGAGTTTCTACAGGGACCGTGCCATTGTGCGCCAGATGTACGAAAACACAAATTGGGCAGGATGTGAAGAATGACAGCTGTATCATTCATAGAGAGGTGTGAAGAGATGGCAATGTTGAAAATCTGTAGTGAAAATATTAAAAATGCTCAAACTTCCGAGCGTACGTGGAAACTGCTCAACACATGCGCGTAACACAGTCATTTAGTGGAATTATTTCACCAAATTTTCAACATAGGCATTTTGTGACCTCTGCTCGTGAACACTGTCACTATGATTTTCTTAATATGTCCTGAACATTGATTTCCCACAGCAACTGCGGTATTCTGCGCCAGATGTGTGAACGCATATTTGGGGCATGATGTGAAAAATTACATCAGTACTGTTCATAAGAAGGTCTGAAAAAATGCCAATACTGAAAATCTGGAGTGAAAATACTACAGATTTGTGAAGTTATGAGGATGCATGGAAACTGCACAACACACGCTTGTAACACAGTCTTTTTATGGACATTTGTCACCAAATTTTCATGATAGGCATTTTAGGACCTCTGCTCATGAACAGTCACTGTGATTTTACATACGAACATACATACGAACATATAAACATATGAATCTGCCAGCAGAATACACTAATCGGTCTATGTAAGTCTGCCCGAGTGTGCAGCTAGCACCCTAGATTGTAGCTGCCCCAGCCTCCTCCCCCTCAGGTCCTTCCCCACTTGTCCCAGCCCCTGCCCCCCCCCCGACTTTTCCTCTTGCTTTATCCCACTCCTCCTTAAAGCTATTGACTGTCCTACATGTTACCACCCCTCTGGCAGCACATTCCAACTAGACACCACCTCTCAGAGAAGTAGTGCCTCCTCATTTCCTTCTTGAAACGTCCCCCTTCCAACCTTAGTTTGTGCCCCTCGTCTCTCTTCCACTCCTCAGTTTAAACACCCCCTCAGTGCTAGGTTTATTTACCCCCTCAGGTATTTAAAAGCTTGAATCTTATCCCCCCATCCCTCCTCTCCTCCAGGGTGTACATGTTCAGCTCCTTCAGCCTAACTTCATATTCCTTTCCTTCCATCCCCTCTAACATTTTTGTTGCCCTCCTTTGCACCCCCTCCAGTAACGTTATATCTCTCCTCAGGTATGGCCTCCAGTATTGCATGCAGTACTCTACGTGTGGTCTGACCAGTGATCTGTAGAGAGGTAGGATCACATCCCTGTGTCTGGATGAGAACCCCCTTGTGATGCATCCCAGCATCCTGTTTACCTTCGCTGCTGCTTTCCTGCAGGAGCTGAGTTGTTTATGCTCCCAGTTACCAACACCCCTAGGTCCTTCTCCTCCTCTGTGATCCCCAACCTATAGTCCCTCTTCTGGTTCTTAGCCCCAAAGTGCATCACCTTACACTTCTTTGCATTGAATCCTAGCTGCCACTCCACTGACCATGTCTCTAGTTTGGTTAGGTCTCCCTGCAGTTTTTCCCATCCATCCTCTTTGTCCACCACTCCCAATTTGGTATAATGTGTGAATAGACTAACCCTGCTCCCCACTCCATGTGCTATATCAGAGATAAAGAGCCCACATAGCACTGGACCCAGCTCTGACCCCTGCAGCACCCCGCTTGTCACTGCTCTGGGTGCAGAGAGACCCCCCACCACCACCACCCTCTGCACCCTCCCCTGTAGCCAGTTCTCTATCCAGTAAGTCAGCTTTTTTCCCACCCCCACTGATGTCAGCATCATCCCTAGTCTCCCATGAGGCACTGTATCAGAGGCCTTACTGAAGTCCAAGTACAGGACATGTACCGCATGGCCCCTGTCCAACTCCCTTGTCACCCAGTGATAATACTCTATCAAGTTGGTTTGACAAGACCTCCCTGAGACGAACCCGTGTTGCTGCCCATCTTGGAGGCCATTACTCTCTAGGAAAGCCACCAGCCTCGCCTTCAGTATCGCCTCCATAAGCTTACCCACTATGGAGGAGAGAGCTACCAGCCGATAATTTCCTGGCTTCTCCCTAGGCCCACTCTTGTGTATGGGCACCACATGGGCCACCCTCCAGTCCTGGGGCACACAACCTGTTTCAAGGGAGGTGTTGAACAGATCTGCCAGTGGCTCAGCCAACAGCTCCATCTCCCTCAGCACCCTGGGGTGGATGCCATCGGGACTTGGTGCCTTGTCCACCCTTACTGCCTCAGCCCCTCTAGCACCCCACTCCCTGTGATCACGTTGTCTGTCACCTCCTCCCCCCCTTTCCCCACTCCCCCAGCCCATTCTGTTAGTGGACCATATGTTCCTTGCGCTTCCTCTTTTCCCTGACATACCTAAAAACGTCCTTTTCACCTCCCTTTGTGCCCTGTGCAGACCTTAATTGCCTGGAGGCCTTAGCTTTTTTCACCCACCTGGCAACCTCCCTTAACCAATTCCAGAAAGCCTCCTTATCCTTGCCCTTCCCTGTTCTCCTGTACTTGCGGTATGCAGCCCTTGCAGCACTTCCTTGTTCAGCCAGCATGGTTTCTTGGCTCTGCACTTCTTACTCCTGGCCCTGGTGCAGGCTACTGTGGCCTCTGTTAGCCCAGTCTTTATGACTCCCCACTTTTGTTCTGCATCCATCCCCGGCCTTATATCCTGGAGTCTCCTTTGCAGTATTGCTCCCATCCTCCCAAAGTCCAGCCTACTAAAGTCCACCACCTTAGTGCCCGTGCCTCCTGTCTCCCTGCCCAGTGCAACAACGAGCCATACTTGTTTGGTGGTCATTACCTGCTAGTGGGTCCTCCACCCTTACCTCCCTCACCGCCTCCCCACATGTCAGTACTAGGTCCAGAGTGCTACCAAGCCTTGTAGGCCCACTTACCAATTGTGTCAGAAGGCCGTCCTGGAATGCATCAAGGAGCACCTGCTCCCTGGTACTGCTAGTGGCCAGGGTGCTCCAGCCAACCTGTGGTAGGTTAAAATCCCCCACTATCACCACACTCCCCCTTCTACACACCCTCCTTATCTGCTCTGCCAACGCCCCATCCTGGTTCCCGGATTGGGCTGGTGGTCTGTACACCACTCCCAGCCTTAGCTTTCTGCCATTGGAGTCCAGGAGCTGCACCCAAAGTGCCTCTGTCCTCTCCTTTTCTCCTTTGTCCCTTATTCATTTAATCCCTTCCCTCACTTACAGTGCAACCCCAACCCCCTTCCAACCACCTGGTCCCTCCTGTATATCCTGTATTCCAGGATTGCCAAGTCCCAATCATGGTACTCTGTGGCCCAAGTCTTTGTCACTGCAGCAATGTCCACCTTCCCTTCTGAAAGGAGCACCTGAAGCTCTGCAGTTTTGTTCCCCAGGCTTCTTGCATTGAGAGAGACCACCTTCCACCCGTACCCCTCCTTCTCCTCACTCTTCTCTTCCTTGGCTTGTGTCCCTCCTCCCGGTAGTCCGCACACCTTTCTCCTCCTTTTTCTTACTGGGTGGTGGTGGTGCCTTCTGTATTACACTCGGACCACTCTGCCTGCCCCCTCCCAGGGATACTATGCCTCTGCCTTTACCTATATCTAGGGGGGGTGAGCTCATTAGGATCCCCTGCCCAGACCTTTCTACCAACCTCAGTCTTTTGGCCACCACCCACTAGTTTAAATTCACCTTAATAGAGATATACCCCTCTAATCCTGCCTTTAATTCTCCCTTCCCCTTCCTGCTCAAGTGTAGCCTGCCCCCTGCATACAAGTCACTATTCCCCCAGACCCTACCCCAGTTAGTCACTAACCCATAATTTTTGGTGTGGCACCAATCCCTCAGCCACTCATTGAACTCCTCAATCCTACCCTTCCTCCCTATGCTTGCACATGGTACCGGGAGGACCTCCAAGAATGCCACCAACTCCCTCACCCCCTTACACTGCCTGCCCAACTACTCGAACCTCCCCCTCACTACTTCCATAGTCTCCCCCGCCAAGTCGTTTGTACTCACATGCACCACTAAATGAAGTTTCTTCCTTCCCTTGCTGCACACTTGAGCAGTGCCTGCCCTGCCCCTCCTGCAGTCAACCTGGAGATAGCTTCAACCCAAATATGGCTGTGCCTTCCCCCTTCCTCCCCATCTCACCCCTTTCAGTATAGAATCCCCCAGGATGAGTACCCCCCATCCCTTACCCCCTTTCTCTTCTAATGCCCCTTCCACCACCCCAGTATTCATTCTTCCCTACCCCTTATCCCCGCTAGCTGCATCCTCTGTGACTTCTGTATCAGTACCCCCTACTTCCGTCTCACCCCTTTTCTCTACCTTATTCCTCCCATCCCCCTTGAACACCTTCCCAGCCTGACTACTTCCTGCTGAGCTTCCCATGTCAACCTACCCTCCTCCCCAGTTGATTTCCAACCCCTCTCCTATCCCCGCTGTTGTCGATTTACAGCCCCCATTCCCTTCTGCCCCGATAGTGATGCCCCTCCCATCCTTCCCTCTTCCCGTAGCCTTCTTTCCTCCAGTCACCACCCCTCCTTCCTTAGTAGCCCCCCTTCTACCCTTTCGTCCTCGCTATCTCTTCCCCTACCTGCTGCCATCCCTCTCATGCCCCGCTTGTCCTCCCCCCTTCAGTATGTTCCTGCTCCTCTCTGTCCCATAACAGAGGCTTGAATTTATTCCTAGTTGATACCCTCCTACATCTCTTCCCCCTATCAGTTCCCCCCTCCTACTTGTTCCCCTCTGTGCCACCCCTGGTCCCTCCCTACCCACAGTCATTTGTTCTCTCCTCTGGTACTCCTCGTGGTCTCTTCCTCCCCCATCAGAAGGCCTCTCCCTCACCTCGGGCACCCCCTTCCTTCTCCTCTCTTTTCTGCTACTGCCTCTAATACTGGGGTCGGTTTCAGTCCCTAGTTGTTCTTCCTCCATCCCCCAGTGCCATCCCCTATTCCCCCCCCCAGCCAGGATGCCCACCATACTCATCTGCCCTGCCACTTAGACTCCTCTTTAACCTCCACAGTTCCTCCCCCAAACTAGCCAGTCATCTACAGACCATACACCACCCCATCCTCCAAGCCCAGTCCAGGTTCATGGCGGACCCACACCCTGTACACCCCACCACCCTTCCAAAGATGCCCGCCCTATTGACATGTGGCACCTGCCCCATTTTGGCCTCCATGTTATGTTATGGGCTCTTACTCCTAGTTTCTGAACCCTACTTCAACTGTTAGGCCCCTATTTACTCAAATTCCTGGCCTCCCCCCACGCTAGTCCTCCTACTGCCCCCGTGCCGACCGGGTTAATTCAGTCTCTAATCTCATCTGTTAGATATTGTATTACTGTAGCAATCCTAAAGCCTCCTTGTCTGTTTTTCATCCCATAGCTACCATACTGGTGAACGAGCACCCTGCCACAGTCCAGCAAGCCGGGATATTGGGTAGAATAAGTTCTGGAGAAACTGGGTGACAGGACTGGGGGGACTAGACAGAAGGGACCATGCCGGGGTGAAAAGGGGACAAAAACTTACATTGAAAAAAATAATTCAGCTTGAGCACTTCGAAAACGTACTAGAATGATTACTATCTGACTGTTGGGGCTTCCAGAGAATTAGTGAGGGAGAGGATGTTCTAGCTTTTGTAATGAATTTGGTTAAAACCCCTCTGGATATGGACATGACTGGACTTATAATAAAGTTGTACAGGATTACCCCGCGCAGGAAGCCATCTTCAGCAGGTCAGCTGAGGACTATCATAGTCATAACTTTAGAACTGCACATTCAGGACAATATGCTACTCCAGGCAAAAAGAAAGGGACAAATACAACCAGACAACAAATCACTTATTCCATTTTTCCAGACATTAGTTATGCACCGCAACAACGTTCCAAAGTTTATTTATTTAGTTTTTGTCTACCGGGTAGGTGCGCTATCCATGAAATGACTATTTTCAGGCATGACCCAGGAGAGTACAAACAATCATAGACAAAATACATGGTATGAATACAGGAATATTACATATAGCATAGGTCAGAGTCAGTTAAAGGGATTCATACAGCCAATGAAACAGAACATGATATCAACAATCACATATACAGTCAAATACCATACCATAACATGACATATTAGAAATTATATAGGGTCAGAGAAGGTAATTAACACTGCAAATGGAAAACAAATAGCACCACAGGGTGGTCAGAAATGTATGTTAGGGTTTGTCACAGCAATGAGACACAGGGCTATAAGTACTATAAGGGGAGACAGGATTAGGCCAGGTTGAGATATGCTTGGGGAGCGTGCAGGAGGTAACAATAAGGTTGGGGGAGGTTTAAGTAGGATCAAAGCAGGTGCATGGGTCAGCTTAGGATAGATGATGGCGCAGCTCCCTTTTAAAGCTGTTGTGGGAAACTGCCTGTCAAAGGGGAAGGGAGTTCCATAGCTTAGGAGCAGAGTGGTGAAAGGCTCCAGAGCCTTTAGTTGAGCTGCATCTAGGCACAGTAAGTAGGGACTTGTCAACTGATCTTAGGTCGTAGGAGGATGTTTGAGGTACAAGCATCACGACGAGCACTGAGGGAGTCTGATTTCTCATTATCGAGTCAAATAGTGAGCCAACATAGTATTTGCGGCAGGCAGAGGGGGAGAGCCAGCCAAGTTCCCTATAAAGTAAGCAATGGTCCTTAAGCCGAGGTGACGAGGAGGCGTATTGACAAATATTATTATATATTACTTCCCATTTATGTAGTGAGGTTTTAAGTGCAGCGGCATAGGGAGGTGCACCATATGTGAGGGCAGGGAGAAGGATACCTCTGGCAATGGCCAGCTTAGCAGTAGGAGTTAGCATAAA